>PTEX01000014.1:2001933-2114620 GCA_003342815.1 Eudromia elegans | reverse complement strand
TCTCTCTCTTTCTCTCTCTTTCTCTTTTTCTCTCTTTCTTTCTCTCTCTCTTTCTCTCTTTTTCACTTTCTCTCTTTCTCTTCCTCTCTCCATCTCTCCCTCTCTCTCTTCCTTGTGGAAATCTCAAGTTTAGGAAACCTTCATGCCTTAGCTGTACCATGACTACATGAGTGTGGAGAACAGAMTACTGAGAGACCACCCAGTATAGATTCATTATGGCCTATATAGGTGTTTGCATATAGCTAAAGCCTGTGAAAGGCTAAAAATGTTGCCTTCTGTTTCAGTCATCATTTCCACACATGATAAAWTGGTTCTTTTTGTAATTTTTCCTAAAAGGTAAGACTAAAACAGAGTTTTGGGTTTTTTTTCCCTCAAGGAAGATAAAAAGTCTGTACTTAATTTTTCCGATTTTCTGTTTCTCTTTCTCTCCATGCTTCTGAATCAACACTATCATTCTCACAAGAAGAAATATATGTAATATAAATAAGATGGTAAGCCCCTCATAATTCACTTGTAGCCTATTCTCTGAGATTTATTGGGTTTTCTATCACAAAYTGAGATAAGAACCACATTCCACTTTTTGTTCCATGCATGATACACTACAAGATCTATGCTGATAAGAACAAGGACCCTGTATTTTGACAGAGGACCTAGGAAGTAATGAAAAAAATATTTTCATATGACTTTTATAAACTGCTTGAACATTTTATTCTGCCAAGCTGTCTTTCAGTATGTTGCTTTTGATGATCACCTTAGCAATTCATCTACCCCTAGTGACGTTTTTTTGTTTTGTTTTTTTTTAACAAATTTTCCTCATCTACCTGGACTTTTGGAAATATCTTGTGTGAGAACTAACTTTCAGTGTCTAGTTTCATTTGTTTATAGTCATTTTCATTTCATAAAATTTGGCAGGCTTAAAAGAAAAGAGAAGGTCATAGAAAAGCTGAAGTATTTTGGCTTTGGATAGAGATGACCAAACTGCCAGATCCAAATGATATGAGCAGATCAGACCTCATTTTTAACTCCACAATTAATGAATGTGGGGAACTATAGAGCTAATGAAATCCCAGAGTTTCAACTTTGGGAGAGACATATCCTTTAACTTGCAGCAGACATTGTACCTCAAAACTGTTTATGCTCCTCAGAGTGTTTTTCACCTTAATTTAAGGTAGGAGTCAGACCACGCCTGAAGTCCTTGAGCAAAAAAACTCACATTATTTTCCTGCTAACTCTGAAGAATAATAAGAATAGCAACATTCCAGTCAYTTGCGAAGGAATTGAGAGCAAAAAWGGSAMCTTTCTATCCATAAATCTTTTATTGTCCACACAAGAAACAATATTGGGATTTTACTAAGTACCCCCAAAACTTGCACTCTGCAAATTGTTGCACAGTRCAGAACAAATTAGGAATTTATTCAGTAGAACTCTAGAACTTTAAAATTCACAGCTAATGAACTAAATTACCTTGAGCATCAGTGATAACTTTTCAAATAGGATTTGGACAGAATTATTTACTAAGAAGCACTGTAAGAAACACAGCTAAAGTTGCATATTACATTTTTTTTTCTTATTTCCATGTTGGTATTTTCCTGCACAATGTCTTTGTACTTGCAGTGAGAGCCTTATTTAGATGTACTCTCAGGATGTACTCAGATCTAGTACAGATTTCACAAATATTTCATGCATATTCATACAAAGATAGGTTTTTACAGATAAATGCGGACCATAGATGGATGATATAATGTTGATGAGACAATAATATTTGATCTTCCCTGCTCTCTGCCTTAATCACAAACAAGCAGCGTATGTTCAGATTAACATATTGTAGTATTTTGCTATTGATYTTATCAGGTCTTATCTCCCTGAGGAATGGGACAAAACAAGGCAAAGTATTTAAATATCTTCCCATTAGATGGAACTGCACACCACTTACTTAGAAGGCTAATATGCTTCAAATGACCTCTACTGTGGTTCACAATGCTGTTGTAACCTGTGAAGTTCTTCTATGAAAACCCAAGGAGTGCATTATAATGRCTTATGATATAATATGCCTAAATGAAAAAGAGGGAATCTTTGTTATAATAAACCCCTGGAGCARCAACAAAAGTTTTATAGTTCGTCATGTAACAAAACAGTTCTCTAGTTGTATTGAGTATSCTTTAATGAGTTTATATATGATGAATTGAGTTGAATATCAGTCTGCCATTTTTGCTTCTTTGACTACATCTTTATCCAACAATTTTAAACACAAGTTAAGCCAGATATTTTAAATCTAGCTTTCTACACAGAAGTTCTATGTGATATGAAATCCCAGTGGTTTTAAACAACCTCACAGTCTATTTTATAAATAGAATACATGGCAGAGGAAAGACATTAGATCTGCAKTATAAATTATATTTGATCAATTCAATGTGACCACAGTGCTCTCATCCATAAATGTATTTAGATAATACATGGAGAAAGGAAAAACTTTCCTGCTTTTATGAAATTTTATTAGCTGCATTTTCAAATGGACATGCTAAGGAAAGATTTTCATTATTTTCAATGGCATTTGGCATGTGTTCAGCCTACCATTGTCAGCAATAGACCAAATTCCTCTTGAAAAATCTCACTTTCTAATCTGTTGTGGGAATAGGAAAATAGGTGCAGAGCACCACTCACCTCAAAGTTTTCTATACCAAGGTTTATACCAAATGTATTCTGCTGTTATCTAAAGCGAGATTTATAGTAGTTGTGCTTTTGGCTTAGAACTAAACTGAAAAGCCACTCTATGACTGAGATGATAGAATTGTCTTCCTGGATATACTGGGAAATTATTTTTTTCAAGAGAGATGAGATTGACATATTAATATGCACAAAGTCCTGAAGGTGCAGAGATTGCTGGAAATGGATTTTAGAAATCTCTCTCAAAAAGGTTTTGGTTAAAAGAAACATGTACCAGATTTTTTCTAATATAGTCTGGTGACAGAACTCAAAATGGAAGCTGCAATTGTTCTACAATAAGAAAATAATCATCATGAGGTAGAACAATGTGAAAGCAGAAACATTTAAAATGAGAAACAAATGTTTCCAGTAAAATAAACGTTTTTTTTTTTTTTTTAAAAAATGCATTCTTAATTATTTTTTTAGGATGAGAATTTACATCAACATTTGATCCAATAATTCCTAACCTTAATAAAAACTGCATGTTGCGAAGAATTCCCACCAGAAAACAGAGAGCYTATGGTATCTGGAACACACACACAGGTCAGGTTTGGCTCAGAACAGAAAGCATTTGACTCCCAGAGGCAATATTTTTACTTTGAACATGATTAAGCTGTTCAAATTTTGTTAATAAATCTGAACTAAAAATGTGTGTCTTAAGTAAGAAATGTGCATATCAGTTAGAAGTTGAAAATACCTCATGATTTCTTAGCAGAGTTTGGGGAAGTTCAGATGTTTATATTTTCCTGTGGTACTGGCTACATAAGGTCATGCAATTCTTTTCTGTGACGAGCCAGGCAAAACTCCAGCTGCTGCAAATAGACATAGATTTTCTGAAAACCTTATCCTTCAGAACTGTCAAAAAAGGAAATACACCTCATTTTTGCAGTCATATCTCATTAAGAAATGCCCTGTCATTGTTACCTTAAAAGTGCAGTTTCTTTGATTTTGGAGTAGAAAGGCTGAAAAAGAAATATGATACAAAGTTCGACTGCACATCAACTATGGAGGAGATTGTAAAAGTTTTGATTTAGATGTAGATGCAAAAAAAATAAACAAAATAGTGATTATATCTGTGTCCAGTCACTATTAACTTGAAAATTTTGGGCAGATTTTTTGATAACTTTAAATAACTTGCATTATTTGCACTAGTTTACAAACCTCTACTCTTTACAGATCAGAGCCTGTGGACCACAGCCTTTGTTTTCTGTCATTCTCAGAAGAAAGAGAGAGAGACCTTGAGCCAAGATTCCACTATGGCCATTCCAAGGACTGAGAAGATCTAAATCCAGGTCTCCAGATTCATTTGAAGAATTTGAGGATTCTTTTCAGTTGCTTAAACATAAGTGTCTAGTGCCTGTCAACATAGCAGCTATAACACAGCCCATTAAAGACCTGTGCTCTGCACCAGCAGCTGGACACTAGGCAAAAGACACTGGAATATTTCAGATGACACTAACGAAAACTACTGTGAATTAGTTATTCTTCTCACCTCTGCCCTTCTGCTTTGCAGAAAGACAAATATCTTTGGGAATGTGATACTTTGGGATGCTGCTTCTCCTCATTGCACATGAATTCAGCTTTAAACTAGATGGTATTACTAATTAGAACAGCTCAGTAAAGCTACAAGCTTGTTTGTATGGTTTCATGTGTATTTACACATTTCTGTATAAATCAGTTAAACAAGTTTTCCACATATAGATCAAACTAATTTAAAAGCAAGATATCGTCTTTCTTCTCATTCGTATTAACACATCAGAATGAACATATTAACAGATTCTGGAACGGAATAAATGCTACTCTATTGCTAMACAATATATGAAAAGGTATGTCTTTAAAATATGTAGCAATTAAATATATGTATATCATATACACATGTACATGTAAAGCATTATATTAAACTGTCCTCCCCCACACTTCCTATGGAAGACTAAGCAGAAGAGTAGGACAAGGAATGTTTCTTCTAGAAATCAGCAAGCAATACAGATCTTCTCTCTGATAAATCTCATGAGAGARGGAGAATCACCTAGCCAGCAGCCCTTCTCTATAGTTTCTTCTGTGTAAATTTATATTTTATGCTACTCAGGGAATGGAGCTCTTTTACAAGTATGACTTATGAGGACTTCTCTGGTAAACAAGCAAGCCATGCTATCAGCATTGAATTTTGGTCACATAAGTATATATTTAAATGGTTTGGGACTTTTTTTTTTTTTTATCTTTCTTTCTTTCCAGAATGCATTACATTGCCTTGGTGATAAATTTATGAAAATTTAACTCCCATGAACTTTTAAGTAAGGCACATAGTTAAATTTACAGGCTCATTTTCCTCACTGGATTAAAGAATATGCCATATGAGGGAGAACGAGTGATTGAAGAGGTTTTCTCTTTCTCAAGGCCAAAGTTAGATACACAAATACGTTGACAGTAATTCCAGTGGCTCTTAACAAATTCAAGAGCATAAGGTCAGCTACATCCTGTCCATGTCTGTGAATGCACCAGTGAATGTGTATTACAGGCCTCCATCTGGGCCRAGCCTCCAGAGGACATGATTGTACTAATCCGTAACAGAAAGCCTTATTACAGGCTTCAGCGGGTTTTGCTTTGAGCTCTGGCGCTCTTACTCCAGTCCCCTGTATGACAACCAGGACAGTAGCTATCACAATTGGCATGCAGTGACAGCAGATCTCAACAGAACAGCCATCACTTATGAAGAAATGCTAAAGGTACCAGTTTCTGAGATATMTCTGAGTCCCTGGACAAGAACTGCATTGGAAGTATTTGGAGAAAATCCACCTACCTGTTCTACATCCATTCAGTTTTGGGGACATACCTCAATATCCCTTCTCACCAGAAGAGCCATTTGCCATTTCTTAGACCTTCATGCTGACAGTACACATCTGCTTTCAGCCTTTTTGCTTTTAATTTGCTCTTGCAAACCTTGAGTCCCTTTAGAGGATTGCCGCTGACTTTGGMGGACTATAGGTCAGACACTAGAAAAGTGACCCAGTTATTTTCTTTTGCTGAATATTCTCCAGTGAGCAATCTTTCTGTCTCTAGCCATATTGTTTTCCATGATTTCCTCTTTGGCTACACATCTGGCCAGGTTGTATTTTTTTTTATATCTTTTAATTATTTTTAAATGTTCAAATAAATTAAATTTCTGTGCATTTGGAGCCTTATCACCATCACTTCTCCCACTGAGTTGTCAGCAACTGTCCCTGCCTGTAAGTACATCTAGTCCAGATTGGGCAATATTAATCTTTTGTCAAGACTTGCAGTTTTTTTCCATGTAACTCTCACGTATCTTCCAATGTCTCTACCCTTACTTTTAGCATTATTTCCTTAAATTCAAAGCAATTCATACTTCAGAGCTTTGTAATTGATGTAATTTCTCTGAACTTGGAAGTGGTCTTTATGGTGGTCTTTCAGATACCCAGGTGTAGCTCATGAAATTTTTCATAGTCACAAATGTAGCTCCTKTGTCCAAATATAGGGAAAAGACGAGGAATCTTCATTACTGAGAAGCAGTTTTAGGGAACTCTCAGATTTTGTATGGCAAATACTATGCAGAGATACACCAAAAMCAGCATCTTCTCATGAGACTTCATTCAAACGTGCACATTCATTAAGCTTGGATACGTTCTGAGTTATTTTCCTATGACAGAATCTCAAAGCTTTTGAAATTCTTTTCATACGTAAGGCAGAAATGCTAATTGTCTGTTATATTACATTTTCCTTCTCAAAAATACCTCTTTTTCATTTGTTAAAAAGTAACAGCTCTCCCCTATTTCTAATGTGCTGGAGTGAGCATATTATTCTGAAGTGCTAAGCTAAAGGTTACCAAGGAAGAAAAAATATATTTTTATATTCTTGACAGTGCCTGGATAATTGCTATGGTACTAGCACACTGGATCCACTGTAAATTAGAAATGAAAAATTGTAGGCGTTTTTTGTTTTGTTTTTCTGTTGAAGATAAGACAAACTGGCATTAAATTACTAATTTGGTGCCATGGTTACTACTAGTTATTCAGATTGTTTTAATGAACAAACATGTTGATTTTGCTTTAACCTCTTCCTACTCTGCTACCCCTGTAGCTATGGGATTTGGAGGGGGGAGCGGGGAGAAGGGGAGGTTGGGCTTTTTGGTTTTGTGTTTTGGCAGGTTCTATTCTTATATTTTCATCATTTTCATGGCTCCCAGGCCATGTCAGCACTATGGAGATCATAGCAAGAATTATTTACCAAGCACATAAACCACTGAAAATATATTGGCCATATGGAATAAGACTATATTTAAAAGAAGTCATCAGAGACTATAAACTAAGGTCAGCTTAATTTGTTTTGATTTTTCAAAAAGCCAAAGTCCTTTGCAAAGTCCTTTAGAATATATATATAAAAAGCAATTCAGTACGATTCTATTGGCATAAAACAGATAAATGAAGAGAAGAATCAAATTCACACACTAAGAATACATTATTAATTTCCAGTATGTGGAATGGTCAACAGTGGGAAATCTCATGTTTCTGTGTTAAGTACAATGTTTTTCATTATATTGAGCAATCATCAGGGGAAGATGGTGAATAGCATAATAGAAAATATCTCAAAACTATTTAAGCCTTAAGAGAAACTGCATGGTTTCTGAGAATTTTGGATATAATCCAGTAAAGCTCTTAGCACTTGCTTAATTTTAAGCCCCTGAGTGGTCTCATTGCAAAAATCCTGGATATGCAGCATTCTGTTGTGTGCTGTTATATGTTGTTGAAACTTGGGGCTTTTTCTTTGTTAAATACTTGCCTGCAAATTTCTTGTTAAAATGTGATTAACCGTACTCTCTATTCAGATAATTATTTTTATTTCTTTGAACTTCCCTCTTTCAAAACATGACTGACCTAAATGCTTCCTCAAAAGTTTATAACATCAAAAGTTATAGAAATGAATTCAATCCTCCAGATCCACTATTTTAGGGAGGAAAGAATGCTGATAACATTATCAGCAAAAGCCACTGTTTGAAAGTGTTTTCCACATTAAATGATTGTGGGAAAAACATATGTCATGCAAACAATATCATTGTTCATCTGGAAGTGTCTGCAGCACTGCTGGCCTGTCACAGACCTAATTCTGATCTTTTACGGCAACATAACTCCACTGACGTCAATGCAAACAGCACCATTGTCATTACCAAGGAGATTATTTGTAACTGAAAACAGTAAAAAGGCAAACAGCATAAAGAGGTTAACAGTAAATGAGATATCCATTATTACCTCATGAAAAATATTGCTTCCAAAGGATAACCTTTTTCATTTACGATCTATGTTTATGTTCTATGATTCAGACTCAATGGAACGGCTGAACCCTATATCACACTCCCAAGCCCTCTTTGAAAGTCAGTATAGGTTTTGGTGTATTTGCTTTCTTCATCACTTTCAGTAAGTCAATAAAGTCATACTTCCTGACACTGATATTGACCTGGCGTTGGTCTCATGCATTGACATGAGCTTCCTTTCAAAATATCTACCATCGGTTATTTTTATTATACCCTACTTTTAATCCATTTATATGCAGTGCAAATATCCGAAGAGAAGCAAGGACAAACACATATGGCTTAAGCTACCACAAAGGCTAATTAAAAACTCTTTTACTATTATGATTTTATAACAGAAAGCCATAGAAGGCCTGGAGTAATGCTCAGAATCTTCTATCGTTAGAATTATTGCATGCATTGTGTAGGTATAATGCAACATGATATGTGCCCTTTCAAATGAGCTGAATTTGCTGAAATTCACCTGCTCATTGCCATGGAATTCATTGTGCAGATTAAACAAGACTCCATGTTTGCATAGCCAAATTTAGACTGTAATAATTATGACGATGTTGTTATACTCAGAATATTCTCTTGGCTTTCAAGCAGGCAGCAAGTGTGTGTGTATGCGTTTGTGAAGGTACAGATGTTTTAACAGAATACATCCTAGTATATTTCATTGCTATGATACCATGATACCATATGAAATAAATGGGTGCCAACTCAGAAAATTCAGAGGCTGGGTTATGGTCACATAAGAGAGAAGGGTTAAAGTAAGCTTACTCTCCAAGATATCCACTTAGGTTGCTTTGAAGTTTCACTTATGATTAGCCTGGGGGGCGATTTTTTATTTAATCGGTTTTGAAGGAGCCAGCTTAGAATTATCATTCAGTATTAAAAGATCTTCTAAAAGGGTGGGGAATGCATTTCCCAGTAAAATTGTTTTCAGAGCTAACATACCTTGTTGCTAAATGCCATCATTTTCACCCTTTCAACTATTGTGGAAAGGTATCTGAGATAGTTGTCTCTAATTTGGTGCTGCCACGAAATCATTTCTTGCATGAGATCCTTTGAATACTACAGCTTCTCARCACACATAACTTTATATTTCAGTTGACATCCATAATTTTCATCAAGTAGTCATGTGTACTGCCATATAGCATGTTTTGTGTGTCTGCTGATAAGGACTTATGAATTATGATGCYTTAGATCTCTGTCTGCCTTAGATTTTTTCCCTCAGCCTTCATCGTGTAGTATTACACTGTTGTTTGTGATCATTCTGGTCCAATTACAACAACAGTTCTTGAATACAAGTTCTTTCAAATACTGACTGAAGACATTTGCTGTTCTCACATGTCTGATACCTACGTGTCAGGAAAAGTAAATACTGTGAAACAGTCCATTTAAAGACTTTAATATGTTCACAGAGGTGTTCTACACCGATATATAAATCTGTTACAGTATTTCAGTGACAATATAAAACTGCCTTTTCAGTACACAAGACAGATGCTTAATTCCCAAAGGGCAAAGAAATTACTGGATGAAATCCAGAGAAGGTGATTGCTTGCAGTCCAGATTTTACAATTTCATGAAATGTGGCCTCCTTTTGAGCGAGAACAGTAAAGTAACTGAAATAAACCTTCCAGTGTTTTTAGTGTTTTGTTGGGGTTTTTTTTTGCTATACTCAAAAAATATTAGAAGTTTTGCACCATTTACAAGCTATTTAKATCTGACAGTGTGGCAGATCTAAAATTCAGTTGGAGTAAGTGTATATCTTAAATAAATAATAATTGCAAAAATGCATTTACTTTTGCTTAGCTGATATTTGACAAGACACAATTTYCATTTTTTCTCTTTCTTGTTGAAATGTTCTTGAGCACAGCTGGAAAAATTCATCAGCTTGATCTTCCTTTTCTGCTAAAACAGCTTCATGCAACCAGCATGGACCGTAGTTCTCCTTTCATAAGTGAAGAATGTCAGATTCCAGGTTCTTCCCTTCTTTCTTATGCCTGAGGTATGATGAGATATAAATACAGAATAAAGTGCTAAAYTTACCAAGGAGAAGGTTCAAAGAGTCTCCTTTTCAACAGATGTCTGAATATTGAGAGTTCAGAAAGTTATGTTCCATTATKACCGTTGTATCCCAGGTAACACAATTTTACAGAGACCTTTTAACTTTTTATTGATATAATGCATTTAAATTCTTAGTTAATGTTGATACTGTGAAAATAATTTTATCAGAGATTCTATCAATGTTTCATCTTCTATTTTTATCTGTATGAGACCTGAGAAAGACCATATGCTAGTTATCAAAATAGTATTAGAATTATTGTGAGAATATGTTTACCATTCAGTTTTCTTCTTTTTAATTGTTTTTATAAGAATGAAATTAATTCTGTGTGATTTACTGCCCTCCAGTAATTCCAGAATCTGGAATAAAAACTTCAAGGCTTAGATGCTAGTGTTAACAAGTAACATGATGAAAGGAATATATGAAATATACTGATRAATTTAGGTTACTGCTGTAGGGGATAGCATATGTGTGGCTGAAACCTCTGCTAAATTTTTGGTGGCATTTTCTTTCTCTCTTAGTTTTGATGATAATTCTTGGGTAGGTCTGCTATAGATGCTCAACTTTGTGAAAAGTCTCACAYTAGTAATAACTAAGCTAAACTGTTTATCTCAACTTCTGGAAGTAATTCCTATGCTATTTTCTGTCAGCAGCACAGGCACAATTCATGAAGAAGTAGAAATTTACAGTATATYTCAATGTTTATTCCTGATCATCTGAAACGTTTTAATCAGCATTGCTASAGTAAACTTAGTAGCCAGTTTACAYAGAGTCTTCTCACCTCAAAATGGTTAATAAGTGGCAACCAGACAGAATTGTATAGTTCCACTAAAACCAGCAAAACTATCCTGTCACCACCAGCAACAACAGAAAAAAAAACAGAAAAGAAGAAAGGAAACTCCAAACAAAATTAATATTTGACCTGTTTCATACAACATGGTGTGGTAAAGCTCCTTTTATCTGAAATGACAATTAGCACTGAGCAGGTTTGACTGGGAGCCAACCAGTTGTTAGCTAAATGATACTATCATTTGTCATGAAAAGGGTAATTGTAGTTAGTAATCAGCTACTTAGAAGATAAAAGTTCATCTTGAGATTTTATATCTAGATATTTTTAAAGGTAACTACATGTATTGAAACTGACTTGTATTGTTACTGATTTAAAACATATCAATGTCATAAGCAATAAAAGTAAAAAACAAAACAAAACAAACAAACAAAAACTGTGCCAGGGTAAGCAAACATAATACTTCAGAGATTATTCTTCCTCTAACTTTATGAAAGTAAAACAACCTCACAGACTACCTCTACTTTCCTGATTTTTAGGACCAGATTTTCAATGGTATCTTACTTCCTAAAGTTTCAGACTGTACCCAAAGAAATTTTAAAATGTTCTAAGATTCATTTTTTAATATATATCTAAGGAAAATAAATCACAAGAGGAGTCATTCTTCATCAAATTATTTAATTAACAAGGGATTTCCCAAGTCAAAGAGGTTCTATGGAAGCCACCTAACATGTCTGCAAACTAGTATTATTCAAATGTACCAATCTAGTKGAGGTGACTAATCCATGAGCCAAAGGCACTCTGAYATAAACAGTCTTTCTGAGTGTCTTTGATGAGAAAATAATATATGTATATAGAGCAAATTCTCAGCTTGGGACAATGACATTTCCCTTTGATCTAAAGGATAAATTTCTATTCTTCGTCCATGCAACACAGGTACATTAAAACTCCCTAATAAGATGAGAAACCTGGTTTGTCTAATGGTCTCCCATTGGATATATGATGATAATACTTATAACAGACATAACAGTCAAGATGYAGTAGTGATAAATGAGCTTTATGTCCTCAATGTGCATTCACACTTGACTAAGTGATGTTTGGTTGACATAACTAGTTATGGCATGAGAATTTTAGGAGTGAAGTGTTATTTAGTTAAGAAAAATTTTTKATGTGAACTGTTGCTTTTGATTAAAATTAGAAGTACTGTGTAAAGTTAAGGATCCACAGCACATGTTTGCATCCTTAGTGTGGACAGAAGAATGTGTTAAATCTGATGTARCAGAAAATGATGGAGAGACTTAAGTACCTGCATACATTTAAGAATGTGTTTTGGTGTCTGCTCAATTACAAAACAATGAGGGGGAAAAAAAAAATAAAAAAAGAAAGATTTTGCCCATCAAGCACTAAGCGCGAAGAAAAAATCATTACCTATGTGATTTATCTAGTTGATGTCAATAACATATACATCTCCATTAGATTTCAAAAAACTGGTTTGTTGGGCAGTTTTAATTAACACATGTGGAAAGTACCCTACAGAAGAAAGAAATTCATTCACAAAGTAAAGTGCTATAAATCTGTTAATCAACACTGATTGATGTAGTATATAATTTTTCCAGAGATACCTTTCATTGACAGGGAAAGCCAATAGCTTATTAAGGACATAAATTAATATAGATTTCTCTTTGCACCACTACCATGTACACCCTTAATAGAAAATGCAAAAATAAAATATTTACTACCAGGGAAAACACATGCTTGTCATGATGGATGTGATTACTATCTTTCTTTTTACATTTGCTTTGCTGTTACTGTWAAGAGATCAATAATTTGCAATACATTTTKAAACAAGTTTATCCGTTGTATATTTTTTTATTTGCTTTCTGGTACAATATTATCACAAAGTGTGCCTGTGGAATAAATATCTCTCTGATAAAGACCTATTCTTAGCAGCTAAATGGCTTGKTTTTTAGTGTAATGGATTTCACTGYGAGCCTACATTTTAGTGAACTGGATTTTAATTAAAACAAACAACAGAATCTAAAGAAAAAGAAACAAAATGACTCCTGGATCTGTAATACAAACCACTCAGTCACTCAGCCAAATTTAGAGTACTATTGAGGCACATCCTGTGATGCTCTTCCATCACTACTGCAAAAGTTCTGAAAACAACAAATTAAGAACAAAGGGCAACATTCTGAAACCCTTAGCATTTTGTTCAATTTTTAATTAGGTAAACTCCTGTTAGAAAAAGCAGATAATCCAGAGAAGACTTGAGAATAAATGACCTGTGATATAGTCTGTTCCTGCCCTCAGATTATGCAACCAGAAATGGGAGGAAAGTTAAAATCTTTTTGCTTCTGTGACACAGTAAGCTATGACTGGGATAGAAAAACACACCAGACCAAACGAATTTCATTCTAAGAACATGACTCGAGTTGGCATAGTGTTTGCAGTCCATACAGACATGTATAAACTATAGCAGTGTCAAAATCTGAAGAAAAAAAGAACCTTGACAGAGAAGAACYTGAGTATGGGAAAATTTGGGCCAAAAGAGAGCTGGGCCATAAAAGCATGAAAAGAACTCTGGACTCTCTACCCTGTACAGTGGAAAAAGGCTGAATATGTTTTGGAAAAACAGGTTATGTAGAAGTAGTGTGAAAAATAAAAGTGTGGCTAGGAAAAGGGAATATCATACTTTTTTTTTTTTTTTTACCAGCTACTATATTTTTTTTCTCCTTCTCCCTCATTGCTGCTGTGGTAATTGGTCACCCTGGTCCACAAAGGAGTAACTTAATGACACTAAAAACATAGTGACAGTTTCCCCTTGGAGTCCTTATCTGGCTCTCTCCAGCAACACTTTTTATTCGAGGGCTGCTCTTCTGGCATTTCAAACACTTTGAGCTCCTTTCACTTTTAAAGTTCAAAATGGCTTAAATTTCTCAAAGGCATCTCATGAATTGGAGTGATTTAGTTACATTCTATAGACTGAGGGTATTGTTTCTGAAATACCTTTTCTCTGAAGCTCCAAAAGTTCACTCACATTATTAGTGAACTTGGGACTTCAGTGAAGTCCTGATAAGCACTGTGGGCACCTAGAAACATGTTTCTAATAGATTCTGAAGAGCTGATAAATCTTATTGGTACTCCAGAATAGTGCAGATTATGGGCAAATAGAACAAACAGAGAATTAACTGGGCAATTTCCATTATGCATATAGATARCAAGTTCCTTTTGAATCATCAAGAAAATAGCTTGAGGATTAGTGTTGTGGATTTTATTTTTTGAAATTTTAAAAGAGTAAACAAGAAAATGAATTTATCTCTAAAAGATATAGCATCAGATCTATTTTGTTCTCTCAGTCTTCATTACTAGCCGCTAGCTGACCTTCTTCAAGAGAAAATAGAACAAATTTTGTAAGAAAAGACAACTCATGAGATGTCTGGTGGCCTAAAAGTGTCAGGAAGAGAGCTGCTCTAAACCATCACAAGTCAGAATAATATTTAAAAAGTYTCACATGTTTCTTGTCACAGCGCATTTATCAAGACCAACTGGAGAGTTGAAACTTGGCACTACAGCCCTGCAATTCTCCTTATATCCTTACTTGAATTAGAATTCTAGGCCTCCCTTCAGTGCTATGGGGCAATGTGTATGATCATCTGTGTATGCTTAAAGACATGGAGTACCAAGTTCTGCAGATCCTTTCTAGCCTTTCTCAGCCTTACCCAGACAGCATTTGCTAMAGATGAACTGCCACAAAACTACATCATGAAAATTAGGTTAAGAATCAAAAAGCTTAGGAAGGAAGAAACAAGCTAAAAAGAAATGATGCTTTAGATGGGTTAGCCTTTTGTTTCTTCTTTCTTAGACATTTTCTTAGACTTTCTTTTCTTCATGTCAGTATCATTAGTCTTCACAAGTAAGCAGTAATGCAGATCATTAGTATCATTTATCTTCACAAGCAAAACTTGAAGTTACCTTTCTGAGTCTACTTYACTCCAGAAATATCTTCCCCTTTTCCTTCCTTCTGCTACAGATGGGAAGAAATTGATCAATTGCTTTAATTGTCTGGCTACATTTTAAGATACTCAGTTGAGTGAGCTTCTTTAATTCAGGCAAGTAAAACRTAGAGAAGAAACATCTTCTAAAAAATGGACCATTATAGTTGCTTGTTGTATCATGGGTAGATAGAGATTATCSAAAATACAACGGAAGCGGCTATCCGAGCATTATTCTTATTTTTTATTGCCTCTCTGCAACRTCCTCTCCAAAATATCAGAAGCATGCTTGGAACTACTAACAAATGCATTTTATGAATGACTGGGTTCTGGTACGGTCTAGCAAACCTTGAATGTTGCAACACAAGGGAATAAATCCCCCTCCTTTACTGTTTCATATCCTTCAGCCAAACTGAATTTAGCAACAGGCCAGCTTCTCTGTGCCACAGAGGGGAAAAAAAMCACCTTAGATACAATTATTGGAAAAGATTTTTAATGGTATCAAGGCACTATGTTACTCTATCCAGTTCTCATGCAGACACTCATCCATAGTATCCATAGTAATCCATATTATTATCTGATATACTACATTTGTGCAAAATATACCTACACCTAATGCGTAAACACACGTTGAGTTTACATCATGTTCTTATTGAACTTTGAGTAATGACCTGTATCCCACTGTTGGGTACACTCACTGACAACACCAGAGCAGGTTTATAAAAGAAACTTGGAACTGACAGAGCCTCAAGATTAGGATTACCAGTAGATCCAAATCTCCCATCTATAAACCACAGGCAGAGCTAGGAATGGCCTCTGCCAGGTACAGTGCTCCTGGCTAACTTTACATAGTTGAATGCTTCTGCCAAGACTGAGTCCCTTGGCAAAATACCCAGCATGGATTGTGCTTGCTTTTCCTACTAAGCGCTGTCCTTCCTCTCTCACTGTAGCCAAAACAGGCTGCTTCAGACAGCTGCGATGTTTCTGAGCTACTCATCCTGCCCACATCCAACCTGTTAAAAGAAAGTAAGAACAAGGAAACACAGACATCCTTCTTTCTRTCCATTAGGATACTGTCCACTTCCTATCCACACGGTATCAAGAGAAGCAATTCCTGCAAGGTGGGCCAGCTGTAGCTCTTGCTATTCAGCCTTGTCAGTTTGTTTCTGTACATCAGAAACACAAGTCAGTAAGGAAGGACCAAGGCCACAGTGCGCACATGAGACTGTGTGCTCCACTGTGGTACACCCTGGATGACAAAGACTTTCTCCATATCCCAGAATCATCCAAAAAGAGTGATGTGATAAGTATGGTGGAGAATGAGCCTTCCTGGATCTGAGTACGACAAACATAAATAAATAAATAAATAAATCCTTCCTGCAGGGATCAAGTCAGGAAGAAAACATCATCTACCACTTCTTTTATTTCTGAAAAAAAGCATTCAAAACCAGTCATCATGAAAGTCATCAGACATAGGATCTGTCCCTGCTGATCATGTAAAAGCTACCTGAGATGTCTGATAGAGGTGTGACTAGAGACTGCCTTCACTGCCAGCTTAGAAGGAATCGGATGTTTCCTACACACACAAACTTTCCATATGTAATATAAGGCTGTAGCTTTCTGGGATGAGTTGGCCTTACTGACTTGTGTTTCTGATGCACAGAAACAAACTGACAAGGCTGAATAGCAGCAGCTACAGCTGGCTCATGTTGCTAAAGAGATAATAACAGTGGAGCACACAGTCTCATGTCCTTCCTGGGGGAAAGCATTTTCCTGTTACATCCTACTTACTTTCTGTGCCCAGATAAGTCAGAGAAAAAAAAAAAAACAGGAGAAGGTGATGAAGCTGAGAAGCTAAAAAGTCTGAGTTTTGTCACATTCAGGTTTCTTGTGATGACAGAAGTCCATATTCTGTACTTGGAGACAGATGGTAGTCTTGAGCATGAGCTACAGCCCCTGTCTGTGGGTTCACAGACTGACCAGGAGCAATGTTGCTGAGCTGAAAGGACTATGAGCAATGTGCACTTCCAAAAGGGACTGAAGTTCTGCAGTGTGGATATAGATGCAAGACAGGATGCCTCCTCCAGAAACTSCCTGAAAAACAATGTCATAGCGTGGTATACTTGCAAACATACTTCTTTGTATATCCTGGATTTCACAATGGATGTTCTTACCTGCAATATCTGTCACTTTTGAACAACTAAAAGGTGTAAACAATTTAGGAAAGCTTCTCCGTTGATTGAGGTTTTTGGTCCTTATCCAAACTTGTACATAACTCCAACTTAAAGATGTGGTCATTATTAATTACAAGAATATGTGCGACAGTACAAACACTTAATGTGATGCCAGTCAGTAATGGACAACGCTATCAATAGGTGTAACATTATTTAGAAACTGAATGCAATTCAATCCTGACAGGTAGTCAGTTATAATGTCAATTATAACTGCTTCAAAATGTCAAGCATAAGCAAAGAAAAACCAAGCAGAACACTTATCATTCTTGAAAGCTACATTGAATTTTTAAGGAAAGATATTACCTTTTTAAATTTCAAAAGCACTGAAGTACAGAACAGCTGCTCAGTCATGGAACATATTGGTTTGTGAATATTCTTGACGGTTTTGAACTGTGGAGGTGTTTGGAGCTTATCAGAAAACATGYTCTGCGAGTTAGCTTTTTTGTGCAATATTTTGAATGGACAGTTTGAAAGTTAGCTCACCAGCAGTAATCACCATCTGYATTTTTGCTTTACTTAAACAAAAAAAAAAAGGAAAAAATCTATGTTGTAATTCAAATCATATATTGGTCTTATATGGTAGTGCAGCTACTTACATTTGCTCTTTAATGTGACCTAGTATGTTACTCAGAATCTACTGAAAAGCAAAATAACAAATCACTTTATTTGAATCTGCTATTTACGAAAGCAATAAGTTAACTTGCTTCCCATTTGCGAACACTTTGACACGAAGCAGACAAATGCAATACATAACTGATAATTCATCTGTGCAGACTGAGCTGACGATTGCTGTTACTGTGCCGTGCCTTGTGGGATACTGCCATTCCCTGTAGCCAGTTCACAGAAGTGACTGAGAGGATTATCTGTTTTGGTTTATTTTTTTTTTTTTTTATGCTAATGAAACAAGTCCTTAGCTTGTTGTAACACATTGGCTGAAAGCTGCATAGAAAGTGTGATGAAATGGACAATTTTCTTGCCATTAACATAAACACTTTTCTCCTAAGGAGCATATAATGATCAAAGCACATTACTGCAGAAGAGAAATTGTTTCTGATGAGATGTGGGGTTTACATCAGCCTAAAAAGAAAGCAGGTGGTTAAACTGGGAGCTAAAAAGAAACTCAGTATCTCTGTTGAGAACCAAGATGTGAAAAACACAGCTTATCAGGCCTTTCTTTTTAACCTTTTAAAGTTCCCATGCATCCCAGTCTTGCCAGAGACAGGCAGCTCAGCATTTATCTCATACCAAAATGGTTCAGATTCTGATCCTGATCCTTTCTCCACTTTTTTTTTCTCCACTTTTTTTTTTCTTTCTTTTTTTTGGGTTTGTGTTTTGAAAAGTTCATTCCAGTAGGTGATCTACTTTAACTACTGTTTTCTAGTTCTAATCCATTCAAAGAGCTTTCAGATGCTGTTAGATTCAGTGCTGTTACAGATGTGGAAGATTCAGGTCATGGCTCCTTTTGTTCCCTTAAGGGATAAACCTTCATATAATAATTCCCTGAGGAGAACCTTACCTTGGCATGTAATGGTTTATCCTAAGCGTGAATGTCCCCAGCCCTGTTTTAAATGTAGATTTGTTTGGTGCAGAAAGAAATTTAAAATTCTTAGGCTAAGAAGAAAGGACAAGAATACTTTTATGTAGCCCTCTGAGTATGTCACTACAATGGGAATAATGAATTTTACAGCCTTTGCTTAAGGATAAGCCTTTGCTTAAAGACGTAGGGGCATCTTCATCCACGGTTTCTAAAAGTACCTATGGAATACCTAGGTAGATGTTGAAGGCCATGTGATCTGAACACAGCAGAATAAAAACTTCTGAACTGCGAACAAAGCCAACTTATTTATGTCTTTGCAAATGAAGTCTATTCTTAAAATTTCTGTGTGACCACAGAAAGAGAAAAGAATAATGCCTATTAGGAGAAAGAAAAATGGGTAGAAAATAAGTAAAGAGAGAAAAGTTTTCTTTGCATACTCTCTTGCAAAAAATACTTTTCACTGATAATGAATGAGAAACTCTCTGTGGAGTTTGGACCCATTTCCTCTTTGGTCTCTTATGGAAAGAAAGCAATAGTGTAACATCTAAATCATGAGGGTCCCTATATACCTATAGATCCTTTTACACATTTTTTTTTTTAATTAACTCATCACTGTAATAAGTGGCTGTATTCCTGTCATCCAGCCAGCTGAAATCAACATAAATTCCAATCTTCCAGTTAGAATGGTAGATCTGACTAATATTTCCAGTGCAAATTACCTTAATAATGGCTATCACAGTGCTGCATTGTTTCTACACAGCTGTTATTGTTTTTATTGAACTACTACAATGCCTCTGGGTATCAACCTAGTAGAGTACAAATRCATTTRCACATGCAAAAGATATATGTTTTTAAAGGAACAATTCTGCAGTTGCATATTTGGTATTTAACRGACAATTTGATTGTCAAGTATTATAGTTTGTGTCATGTATGAAATGCAAACTATCCAGACCAGTCTTTATTAGTAGCTGAAATTAATATTTAATATTTTTTCCTTAATGATGATGAGGAGCTAAATAAGTTAATATATTTTGTCTTTCTAATGATCTCTTCTGACCAGATAATCTATCCAATCTAACATGTAGATTTTATCTAGCAATCTTTGCATCATGCTTAGCTATTTTTGGATGAATTCAATCCAGAAGCTGTTTATTTCTACACATGGGTCTTCAGATCATGTTTTAGGCCTCTTGTGTAAATAAGCTCATTGATATTATCTTGGCTTATAGTGGACACTCATCCACATTGCAAAACTTGGCATGGTAACATATGATTGGCAGTCTGCTGAAGAGAAGTGCAGAGCAGGAACAGCAGGAGTGTTGGAAGGTCAGGATTTGCACGGGATGAGCTGTGCTGGAGTGCTTGTACAGCACATTTGCATAATTTGCTGTGGAAATTACTCAGTTCTCACAAATATTTTGAAAAGAAAAAGGATCTCTGGATATTAATGCATTTACAAGAAATATTCAGTAATCTCATGCTTTGAGATTTAGGCTGTTCACAGACTACTGCTTGAATAAAAGGATTTAACTCATTAAACCCTAGAAACACACTTTGAATAAAAATGTAAAGACTTTTTATTCCTACTGTGTAAAATCAGACTGAATGGGACATGTTCCCAAACCAAAATCATGTTGTGTGAAATCCTGTTAGAAAATTATGAATTTTTTTTGCTATTTTCAATAATTATTTTATTAAAAAATAGATTAAAAGGAAAAGGTCAAAAGGAATGAAAACCAGGAAAAATGAGGAGGGAGGGAAAATTAGCTTACAGAGAACGTTTTGCTGCCACAAAGACTGCTCCTGGACTCAAAGGTAGATCTTTAAAGCTATCACAGTGTTTTATTCCCCGTGATGGTATCAGGGATCAGAATCTGAACACAGCCCAATGGATACAGAGGATGGTGATGGATTGAGAAAGAATGTAAATTATGAGGAATCTATTGCTATGAGATKATATAAAGGGCAAAATATAAATGAAATAAAAAARAKCTTAAAGAAAAGTATGGTAGMTAAGTCTAACAGAGATATTAAATACCATGGTCTGGATGCAGACTCCAGTTCAGGAGTCTTGAATGGGTGATTACTTGCAGCTCTAGACTTGCAGTCTAGAGAAATGGTTATCCTTCGTGTTTCTTACAAATTTCATATTTTCAATTAATTTCATCAAAATCATTAGTTCCTAGCTACTGTGAGAACAAGGATCTCAGCCTAGATGAGTCTTTAATCTAACCTAATATGATGGYTCACTTTTTGTCGCTTATTACACTATAATGAGGGAGTTTTCTAGCTAAACTAGTCATAATTTCATTCTTGTGAAGGTGAATGTGTCTTTCAAGTCACAAAAATCACAAAGCATTTATATATTCTGTCCTGGTATTCAATATACTGGCCTTATTGTGGGGTGATGGAAAAATCATCCTTCCTTAAAATATCAGAATGAGAAGTAAAAGGTACTTAAWCCAAAGAAGATTTTCAAGCTATTCCCTTTTGCCTATGCCCAGCTTCAGAGTCTAATTTGCAGCAAGAAAATATATTACAGATTTTTAGGTATACAAAGTAATCCTGCTAAGCTTTACCTGTACTATGTTGTTCAGAATCAATCTGTCCAAGCATGAGGAAACTCTTCACTAAATGCAGCATGACCCCAGAGCTTGTTCTGCAGAAAATCTTGGATAGAATGGCCGATAGGTTGGTGATGGGACAGATGTTCTGTGTATCGTTTCAGTGTTTGTAGCAACTTGCAATTGAAATATCTGCTCCTCTGCAGTTATCAGTTATATAACCATTCATGTGTGGTGCTCCCTTTATTTATTTATTTTTTTTTTTTTTCTCCTTGTTTACAATTATAAGTTGTAACTTCAAATCCTGTGTTTGGAAGAGAAAATAAGATGCAGACATTTGTTTTTGAAAAAGCATTCACTTTTTCAAATCTAGTTTTTATCACAGACAGAAATCAATTAATCACAGGACATCAGAATAAAAAAGCAGAAGTTGAAGATACACCGAAGAAGCAGTGTCTTAAAGCCTGATTCTAAGACCCAGCAGCAGTGAGCATTCTGCATTTTCACTATGACTGGTGAGATTGTTTCTTGCAGCMAACTTTCACAAAGAACTTTTCTCCAAGGATGGAATTTGTTACCTTCTTCTGCAGCCTCAAAAGTAGCCTGCCCAGATGATCCTAGCAGGCATCTCTCACCTAATCAATCCCCTCTCGCTGCAGCCACCATGGCAATTAATGGCACATTGGTCTTCCCCTGGTTTTGCTTGAGTCTGATCTCCCAAGGGCTAAAAATTACTTTTGTCTTGCCTAATTTGCTGTGTTCAGTATAGGAGTTACAGGGAAATGAAGCAGACCGTGGTATATATGAAGGCAAATTGCYGGCCTTTAGTCCATATGCAACTGTGGTTTTGGGGAGAAAGAGAGAAAGCTTTTGTTTGTTTATTCTGTGGCTCAGATACCTCATACGAAAAAGCAAGAGTTGTTATTTTGGGGTAGGTAAGAGAGAAACAGAGCTGTGGGGCACCTGAAGTGTCAGCAGATGAAATCCTTCTGTTTATTGTGCAGATGGAGGAGTAGAGTTTTGACTACTTGACCTTTTGGATTCTGGATCTGARAGTCTGATAAACAGTCATCGTAAGCAGAAAGTAGCTCTGAAAGCACATGGTGAAAAGCACTGGTGAGACACARTATATTTATTTAATCACCATGGCTTATACTGGATATCGAGGCTGGAAACCATACATTGAAGAAAAGCCAAAAAGAGAGTAGTATATTTATTTAAAATATTTATATTTGCCAGGGGTTCACTGCAGGCATAAGATTCTTATGTGGGAGTGAAAGGGCAAATTGTAAATTATATATTCTAAAGCTGTCAGTTTGAAAAATTGTAACCCCCTTTTAGTTCTCCTGCCTTGGAACAGAGCAACAGTACAAAACAAGAGATCCTTTGAAGATGACAGTGTGTTCTACTATGTAATGTCATTGGGAGTTCTGACTACTGGAAATATTCAAAAACATAGAAATTGAAAACAAAACTGTTGTATTTCAAAAATTTTTTAATATCACTTGGGTTTTAATATCACTTGGAAAAGGACTCCTGATCTTTTTCTCCTAAGGCTTTTAACAGATTGAAGCAAAAATAACACTAATATTTTCAAAATATAGATTCATTTTCAAATAAAATGTATCTTATTTTGAGCAAAAAATCTTTTTTTTTTTTCCAACAGAAATAGCTTGGCATCTAAAAAGATTAAAATTTGCTAAGTTACCTAGTCATGCAGCAATAAAATTATAATAAAACTTAGAAAGTTTGCAAATCACAGAACATTAATTATATGCTACATCTTGCAAGAGCAAAGTTTGCAAAGAAAATATTATACAACTGCATTCACTATTTTATATATAAGAAATCTGAAAAACAGACATGAAGTACACCATGTCTAGTACACAATACACAAGTAGTAGACTATGCCCAGCGGYTCATTTTATACATTTAAAAAGCCAACGAGGCAGATGATCACCAGCTGATTCCTTACAAAGATCCTCATTCAAAATATTGTACATCTGAGGATTGTGTGTATAATTAYATCCAGAATGAGATTTATATTTGCAACTCTTATTTTTCCCTCCCTAGTTACCTGAAAAAAAATCTACATTAAAATTATTCTTTCATATCGCATTCTATRCCAGGTTTTATGTCCCACTATCTTTTTCTTCAAGACTATTTCTGTATATAGAGTAGTGATCATGTGACACAATATAGTTAACATTTTGAAATGCTGTATCTTGAGTGCTCGTGTTCAGTTCTCATGGGTTTAACTGCACGCATAGTAGAAATACTTTTTTTCTTTCTTTGTGGAAATTGCAGTGATGAAGTAAGAGATTTTATGTTACTTGTGGAATGCTTTTTGCATCTTTTAAACAATGGTGGTACGCATTACTGGAAGAGTTGTCATTTCCAGTTGTAATTGATTTGCATGGCTGCCATGGTGTAACATGTAAAATCACGACAGCAGGGAAATATGGGAACAGGCGAGTCACCACTGTGCTTAATCTGGGATTGTTCATTCATCATATTTTAAAGTTTAAGTTGCACTTGTCAGTCGGGATCATGGTATTTCTGATCCATTAACAACCCCCACCCTCTCCCTTTCCAGGAGTTGATGGCATTGGTGCAGGGCAATGAGGTTTTTTTGAGGACATTCCTGCCTTTCAGGGTTAAGAGGATTGCAGCAGAGCCTCTCCCAGTTGTATGTGCTGAGGGTTAAAGAAAAGAGAAGTTTCAATCTATTTTAAATACCTTAGAAAAGAGGTGGGTGTGGATCATTGGCAGTGTTCCCACTGCTGACACGTCAGTCACTCCAGGAAGTATCCTGCTTTGTTCCAAAAATTGCCCTATTTCCCAGACATTCTTAAATGACTGAACTGATCCCATACTTTTCAAGACTGAGTCAGTCTGACCCAGTTTTTCCTAAATATGCAATCCTAATCTATTTGACTCCCTGCTATGTTAAAATCATTCTGGCATGTTAGCAAGAGAGAGTAGTATCAATCCACTTGAGTTCAAAGTATCACTAGTTGATTCCATTTGTTGGGATGCATGACTAACAATAGCATTGGTAACAGCAAACTATCCATGCAAGGAAGATTAAAGAAGATGTAATCTATTTATATACATTCTCTGTAGCTGTATGTTTTCTTACCAAGGAGATCAGAATGCTTCCCAGCTAGAACTCAGGCACTCCCAGTAATTTGGCAGAAAAAAAGAAAAGTGGAGGAAAGAAGACAAATGACTATTGTGAAACATTCCATTTCACTGATTTTATTTAAAAATAAATATCCTCTGAAGGAAGACTAGAAGGAACAATTAAAATAGGGTGATCCTAGCCACACTGCAACATTCATGAGTTATGTATGCYTTTAAGTAATATTTTAGACAGCTCCCATGTCTTGTGGTGATGAACTTACCAGAAATACCCCAGGCTCCAGTAYAGATKAGGGGYTGACCTGCTGGAAASSAACTCTRCAGAGAGAGATTKGGGAATCYTGAYTGACAACAAGTTAACCATGAGRTGCCAATTTGCCCTTGTGGTCAAGAAGGCCARTGGGATCCTGGTCTGCATGAGGAGTGTTGTCAGCAGGTTGAGGGAGGGGATCAGGCTGACCTCTGCTCAGCCCTGGTGAGGCTGCACCTGGAGTACTGCGGGTAGTTCTGGGCTCCATAGGACAAGARGGATGTGGAGCTTCCAGAGAGGGTCCAGCAAAGAGTGACAAAGATGATTAAGGAAGAGYCTTTTATCTTGTCTGCTTTTCTCTTTCGTGCCTTTACTCTTCTCTGCTTAAAAAATAAGAAATGTGGCACAGAAACTAATTCCTTATTTTATAATTCAARGTGGCTTTTTCTCATCTATGTCTAATGGCTCTAACATAGACAAATGATAAGTAGGTAAATTAGTTGAGTAGTCTGTGGGMAATACTGCCTGCATCGCCTTAATGGTATCAGGATGTTTTCTGATGTAGAAAATGTTAGAACAAATAGGCTTCAAACTACTCAAGGCATGGACAGTTTGTATTTGAAGGAATGAAGTGCTGCCATTTCACCCTATACAGACAAGTACCTGGGCTTCCAGGAATTTAACATGAGCCCTTAAAGTTGCTTAGGWCTTCTTAGTATAAAGGAATATCTATGTAAGCCAGGGATACTATATTAAAAAAGCCACTATTCTCTCTCTCCTCTTTTTTTTTTTTCTTTGTTAAAAATGAGACCTTAGCAAGAAGATTAGGAAGAAATTTCCTAAAGACCCAGTGGAAATTGTTGGTTTTCTGTTCCTTTCCTGTCTCCTCCCTCTTCCAAACAAATGACCAACCTTTTTAATAATCTGTCTTCCTGTCTGAGCTATGTTTCTCTTCTGACTCATCTCTTTTTCTCTTTGCCTTATGCATATCTTTTGTTGTTTTTACTGATACAAGCTTTGATCCTACYCCGAGGAGGACTGTTAAGGTGCGCTCTGTCCCAAGGCAGTTCTCTGTGTAGGATCAAGGCTAGGAAGGATGTAGAAGATCTGAGTTACAGCAGACATAGTAACAAAACACAGAAACTACTTAAAATAATAGAAGTGAAARAGATCTGAAAAAGGAGGAAAACAACTTAGACATAATAGTTCAGTAACCTCATTTTTTTTCTAGTCAAAAATCTAAAGCCTTTCTGTCTAGTTTCAGCACGTACCCTGTTCCTTGTCCCTTCCGTCATCCATTGCAATTTATTCTGTATATCAATAACATGAAAAAAATCCAGTTCTAGCTATACGTTCTTCAAATCTTGGTTTTATAATCCAAGTCTGCTTCCTTGCTGTTTGGCCTGTTCCTTGCTGTAGTTATAAAGGTGACAGCCAGGCAGAGAGCAAAACAGCCTTTTTAATTAGGATTTGATGCAAATTTTTTTTCAAAAGATGTCTGTCTGAAGCAAGAAATTAACTCGGATTAATGTTATTGCTCCATGTTAGTTATTTCTAAGGTAACTGTATTTATGGAAAGTCACAATATCATCTGAAAAATCACAATACAAGGTATAGTGTGGGAGGGCAATGAGACAACTGATGCTTCCCATACTTGTTCCTGAACAGATTGTTTCAAATATTAATGCCACATGTTTATCATTATTTGCAATGTATAAAAAAGTCAGGAGTCATTAAGAGCATGTAAAGCCACATGATACAGTCTTCCAGTAAAAGCTTTGAGATGATTAAACAATTTATACTGTTGTATGCCAGAAAAATACAATCCATTATTGATCAAATGAAAGACAATTAGTTTGCCTATATTCTTCTATGAAGTTGCCTCCCTTTTTATACAGGAAATATTGATGAAGGGACCATTATTATTTTTTATTGTAATTGATAGCCAAGATTATTCTGTGAACTGAACTTAATTTAACAACTTTGAAACTTACTTCTCTGATTGCATTGCTTAATTGAGACCGGTTCYACAAGCTGTGTGCTCTTTCCTGCATAAGTACAACAGCTGAACTTTTCAGAGCTGGATTTGAAAATGAATGTTCAAAGTTCATGTTGATGGAAAGTGACCAAAAGAAAATCAACATATTTGTGTCTTAAAAATAATAACAGAACCATCCTCTAGGGTTAGATATTATAGGGAGTACAGAAAACTGGGAACTTGAGGATCATATGGAATCTGGCTTTGAAATCTTGCTGATTAAGACCTCTTGGCAGGTTGGAAAAGGCACTTGGCATTTTGGAAAATAAGAAGTCTGGCTAGAGAACTTACTGAGTTAGCCAATCATGCCTGGTGTCTCAGAAGAGCCAGTCAGATACTGAGCAAACGTTTGCATTTTCTGGGAAATACTGACATTCAAAAGTGTGTAGGCTTCAAAACTAGTATAGAACTTGGAAGGAAAAAAAATCACATATTTATTCTTTGCTGAGGGAAACTATCGGTTTTAAAAGAAAACAAAACACTAGTATTGGTCATTCTTGTAATTGTTGTGGTCTAAAAATATTACAGAACACAGGTTGCAATGTGAGATGATCTTTTACTGAACCAGTAGATATAGCCTGAATACATGCATAAACTCTTGTGCTTGTGTTTTTTTAATTAGAAGGTCTAAATTCAAAAGCTTGTCCATTTTTAAAAAATTATACCAGTTGATCAGATAACAGGTATCAAAATTATAATTTAGGACTGAGAAAGTAAAAGTGTACAATGTGAAAATACTTAAAATTGATTACTTTTCAATTTTCATATAAATTATGCCATTGTGATGAGGCTTCTTGAAGTATTCATTCTTAACATTCAGAAATTCAAACTAAAGAACTAAAAAATACAAATTAAAACTGGATTTTAAAAATGCTTGAAAAAAACACATATATTATGGAACTGACAGATTTACAGCCATCTYAAAAAATAGAGCTGCTTTTATTTTGTTGGAAAAACTGTCCATTGGAAATCATGTTGTAATTTTTTCTAATATGATGACATTTTACCTCAACTTTCCTTAAAATAATTTCAGAACATCATAATTTTAAGAATAGTTGATTAATTTATTTAAAATAAAAAATCTAGATTAACTTGGATTCTATCTTAAAAATGACATAAAAAGGCAACTTTGAAATAGATATGTTTTTAATTTTTTTACTACTGTGTTTTGTGATTTTTTTTATCGTGTTTTGAATACAGAAGGCAACTGAACTGTCTTCTTCTGTAAGAAAGTTCTAAAATAATAAGATATAATAAAATTAGCCTTTAATATATTGTATTTTGTTGTATTTTAATTACTACTTACCCAATAAGTGTTTTTCTAAGAACTTTAGAGGAGTTTAGAAATAAATTTGCAGAGGCTAATATAATAGTTTGTAATGTTTCTAATATGAAAATGACTGCTTAGCTGCTTCTCTTCTTTTCAGGATGGATTGATATCTGAATCTATTTTGATGTAAACTGGATTAAGATGGTTTTAAAACACTGATTCTTAGATTTATGTCTCTATCAGGCATAGATTCACCCGGGAAAATCAAAAGGTTGTCCAGATACAAACYAGTTGTCTAAAAAAGAGTAGTTTGAGATTTGGGTAGTTTTGAGTAGTTTTGTTTGTTTGTTTGTTCATTTGTTTAAAGAGGTAAAAATGAAAAAGAGCATTTTCTTTTTTCCCAGAATAAGTGGTTGAAGTTTTTCATAACCGAATGTGGAAGAAGTTGTACCTGCTTCCACGGTCAGTGGCATGTGCCAACACCTTTGTTAATACATAGCACCATTTGATTGTCTTCCTTTATGCCTTACTTTCCTCCTATTTTTTCTAAATGCTATCGTTCCCTGAGTTGCATGCACGGCTAAAATCACCACTTTCCATTTGCATTTGTTGTGACGGTTATAATTAGCTCTCTGGTGTGCACCATTCCAAAGTTATCTTTGTCTCCAGATTCTGTTACTGTAATTCGTTCAATGTGGGATTACACTTGAAGGCCGCTCAGAAGCTACAGYTGGTGTACTATGCAGAGGCCAGGTTGCTTGGTGATGATAGCTACAGAAAGACTATTAAACTTCATTGGCTCCAGATTTGCGTTCAAGATGTTGCTGTGGATCTAAAAATAGCTTYTTGATTTGAGCGCTAAGTGTCTGAGAACCTTCGCTCTCCCTTTGCTGTCTTGTCACAATTAACAACAGCTGCCTACATTTGGGGACATAGTTCAGTGCAGCTCTTCTTCAGCAGGAGACACCTGCCTTTGCACACTCTCCTGTCTCACACAGGTGCACGTTTTTAAACATCACCTATCCAGCTGCTTTAAAGAGAGTTTATTTCTAGGACTTCCAAGTTTTGCTGGCACAAATTCTAGTCCTTGGTTGTGCTCAGAAGAAGAAATTAATCTAAATGATTTTTAAACTGTGCCATGCTTGTGTGTGATTTCAAATGTACTTAAGTATAAACTTGCAAAGGTTTATAAATAAAGAATTGAATGTTAACATTGTTAATCTTTATGCAGTTTGCACTCTGTCTAATCTTAAACATGGTGTTCTTTAACTTCCTAACAAGGACCACGGGAAGCAGCACAAAAGAGGCAGAAAAAAATACCAGATATATTACTAGATACTTGGCAACATATATTTTTTGTATTGTTGGATTATATTCATATTTTTTAAAAGTCTTCAGTACCCTAAAATGTTAAGGCAAACCACTAAATTTTATATCATGTTTAGATATTGATTTCAAGTTTCTACCCAGTCCATGTTTGGAGACTAATTTAGGAACAATTACACTTGAAAAACAGCAAATTGGGTAGAAGTACCCCTAAGTCCCAGTTTGCTTATTTAACTAGGCACTCATGCATTCCTGCCAAATCTGGTTTTCATGAAAGTCAATTTATTTGTTCATTATGTGACATTTGAAACCATTCAAGCAATTGTGAGATAGGATTAAAGTCTCTGCTGAAATGTCTCACTGATTGGAATGTTTTGGCCATCTTTGGAGGCCACATAAGACATGGTAATAGGGTGTGAAAGTCTACCAAAATATTAAAGTCACTTTATTGATAGCATTGTAATTTTCTTATGTTGATGCCTTGTTAGGATTTTTTGAGAGGAATGGACCTTCACTCATTTAGAACTCGTAGATCTGGAAGACTGAAATTTAAGCCAATTTCAAAAGAAAATTATCTGATAACATTAGCTCTGTTCCCCTGCCAAAAAAAATTCCATTAACCAGCTGAAATGGGACTTAATAACAATCACGTAAACCAATTAGTCTCAATTTATAACTCCATTAGGAGTGTTATTCATCACCACATGGCTTTATAGAACTGTGCTTCCTTTTGACATTAGGCAGATTAAATAACAAATACGGCCTGGGGTGCTAAACAAAAATGCAAATGCAGATTGCCTAAGAAAGATTTACTTCTCTGAAAACAGATAATTTTGAAATCTCATACTTCTTATACATTCATAAGAGATAGTCTAGCCTTGAACAACAAAATGTGTCTACCTCTAAAAGCATACCCTGCAGCTGGATTAAATAGTTTCACAGTGTTTAAGATGAGARGGAGAACTAAATCATCTGAAACTTTTGTAAATCACAGACCACTCATTCAGCTACCAATATACGGATCCCAATGACASTAGTAGGAACAAAATACTCCTGTCTTCAGCTTTCCTTTTTTTTTGCTGTGTGTGTGCAGAGGCAGCCGCTACTATTGCCCGGAAGAGTTGATTAGATGTCATACTCTGGGATGATCCTGTTTGATGAACTGTGATTCCTGTTACATTAGAAGGCAAAAAAAAAATCTTTATGGATTCCTGCCAAACCAGGCTAAGGACCTGGCTTGATCTGGTGATCAGTTTGATTCTGGCTATATGACTCAGACGGCTAAGAAGCAGATTTATTGGTTATAGACGGGGTCAGTTTTCATTCCATTTAATTTTTCATCTGTGACCAAATCCATAATGCTCCATAGAGGAAAATTAAAGAGAGAGGAAGAGAGATTGAAAGAAGGATACTTTTTGGACAGTCAGCTGTTCCCTTGGAGCACAGCARTTATTTATAGGCATTATTTTGAAAGCAAAGTGGAAATTTCTGTTCCATTCTTTCTTAATCTTTCACAATACATAGATAGACAGGCAGATAGTATGACTGAGTGAATGACTGAGTGTAAGTAAATGAGTGAGCTTTTTTTTATGTGAACAGTGAATACAGGAAATGTTATTATGTTGTGGTAAATACCAGCGCAATGACCATTTTAAGAATAATATGAGCCAAATCATTGCTTTCTTTGAGTGTAAGGTAAAGCAGTTTAGTTCAAYGAGAAGAGTATGGCATCTGTTATCACCATATGATTAGGGACCCTGATCGCCCTTAAATATGGACAGGGCAACAAATCAGAGGCTCATAAAGCCACCCTGGGATGGTGACTAGACTGGGCCAAATATACAATTGAATATTGAGATCATTCACATCACATCCTAATGATTTTTTTTTTCAACCTGATCAGTGAACCATATCTGTGATGCTCCTCAGTATCACAGCAATATGTATATCTTTACCTTAACCATGTATATAAGACTTTCACATAGTATTTTGATACTGGTGATATTTCTTCCTTGATTCTGCTAATATTTCCTCTATTAACTCTGCTTGGCACAGCACTGTACTGAGAGCCCATGTTGACATTGTTTATTTGAAATGACCTATAAATCCTTTTCTGATTCAGTATTTTTCAGAGGAGTCTTTCAATCTGTAGACACTAGAGGTATCTTTTGCTTTCAGATAATGTAACATCCTAAATTTGAACATACAAAATTTTGTTCATTTTGTTCCATTGGCCTATAACTTGTTAACTGAACAGTAAAGAATGTGATAAAACAGTAAACTGTCCTGTTATTTACTAACCCCATCTTATTTGCTATCCTCATATTTGTCACACCRTCCAATAGTTGTAAGTATGTCATTATTATTTAGACAAGTGAAATACTGAATCAGTCTTCAGTGGGAGGAAAGGTCTCACTGAGATTTTCCTTCTTCCTATATTCCTATCTGAGACAACTGTTCATAGTAAAATCTTCAGCACCAGTTTTWACTGCGAGTTTTATCAAATGAAATGTTTTGGTTGCTCTGTTACCTTTAGATTTTACTACAATAGGTTTGGAACAAATTGTCAACATAGTGCTTCTATTAGAGAATGCTCTACATTTAAACCAAATGCTGTGTACTGCTGTAGCMAATTCAGTTAAATGTCTTCCTCAGAAAACTGAGGAGATTGTAAATAGGATAACAAATTGACTTTCAATACTTTCTGAAAATGTTTACTTACCTATTGAAATAGGTATCTTTATTCATAAATATGATACGTATAAACAATCAAAAAGTTTTCTGTTTAATTTCTGAACATAAGATGTTTTGGCCTATCTGAAACTGTTTACAGATTGAAAAATTCTTTAAAACTTTGGCCTCTAATTTTATTCTGATTTTTTTTAAGCCTCACATTTACATAGGACAGAAAATCCACTTATGAAGTATATATAAAGTGAACTATAACTTGTATAGTTCTCACATCTCTCTAAGTGTACTCACTAAAAACTTAATGTAATCTTAGAGACTTGTTTCAAAGTGACTGCATATTTAAAGACATTTTTTTCTGAATTTTGAAGACACTAGTATCTGTAGTGTATAATTTATTCACTGTAGCCTCCATCCCCCTAAAGCCTGCTGATGGCAGCTCTAAGGTAAATGCAATGTCTCTAGATGATTATGACTGCAGTAGGAAATTACGTGCATGATGTTCTGAACTGAGTTGTTTTCATGTATGAAATAATTGAAGGCTTCAGATCTATTTGTTATTACTTTCCACTGGGACTGTCAGTACATACTTGATAGATTTTTAGGATAGCAAGTTTAGTCCTAATACCACCAATAAATATTCCTTACCCAAATAAACAGTCACTGGGGCTCAGATGAACATAAGGGATTCTAAGATCATGAACAATGGACACCATCAGCATTTTGGTTTGAAAAAAATTCAAAATAATTAGAAGATCAGCATTTTATCCCAGTTGTTCTGGATTTCATTGGTRTGTATTTGGGTGATGTGTAACAAACAAGATAAAATTCTAAGTTTGTGAACTTTTGTAACCCGGTGGCAAGTTGGTTTCTTTGAACTATTCTTCCAGATGACCAAAAGCTCTTCCTGTAGCTGTGTTTGGTTTTAGATTTTATCTTAAACAGCACTCCCCAGATAGAGACAGAGCATGGATTTCTGCTATACAATGCAATCATTTAAGGTAATACAGATGATAAAGAATAAGCACTTTATCATGAGTTATAATTTTATTCAACACTATATCATAGCAGCCTCATTTGATTCAGCTCATGGTTGAMTGGAATGGAATGAAATGGAAATTAAATGACARTATTTTTCACTAAACAGTGTATGACATGCAGGGAAGCACACAGAGAGCTTGATGGCCACCATGTCTGAAACAGGAGGAGGAACACAATAGCAAGACACGATGTAGACATAGACARCTGAACTGTTAAGGACAGCTCAGGCATGAGCAAACACAAGTGCTAAGGAGACTCCCATCATACTATATCCTTCATACACATTTTTTATCAGAACATCATGTCTTGCCTACATATGGATAAATATTTTACAGAGAACTGTATGACCTCCAAACTGGGAACTTCAAATGCATCACTACTACAAGCTTCAAACTTCACACAGAGGCACATATGAAGCATCAATCTAGAAACACATACTTTCTGTGACATGTATAAAGTCTGCACTAGGACAGGAGAAAATACAGTTATGCAGGTAGGTCTTTTGTGAAGCTAGATTTTCAGGGATTTGCAAGCTGCAGAGKTTTTTTCTTAAAAACATGATAAATTAGATCAAGAGATATCATGGACTATCATGGGTATTTCACTACGTACTACTTAACACTCCAGTAAAACACAAAACACCTGAAATAATCTTATCTTGAACACTTTGTGAGGTTTATTTCTCTCATTCAACTGTTGCCTATGATTTCAAATGTTGTAACTTAAGCTATACTGTGTCTATTCCCTTGAAGGAAAATTACAGTGAATATTACTGCATGGTAGAKTCAAAACAAGTTGGAAGTATCAAGACATTTCACTTAACTGAAGCTTCCAAAGACTTATTTTTTAATCATTTCCATTGCATGCTTTCACCTTGAACACAGAATTTGACTTTCACCTTACTACTTAAGAACTATTTGATATAATTTTCATAAGCAATGCTGTTTACAAGCATGAAGCAGAATWAATTGATACATGTTAATTTCAGTGTTTATTTTACTGGTATAAAGAGCTGCAGCCTGTGACAGTGGATGATTACTCTATGTTGTTATTTATTCTACTTTATCTTTAGTGTATCTGTTCAGTGAAAGTCTAATACAGATTTTAAAGTCTAATGATTTTTTTGTGTCTTGAACTAGCTTCCCCTTTGACTAAAATTGTCTTGAAAGTTAAAAACTCCACTAATGACCTAGATGAAATTTGTCAAAATTTGCTTTTGTTATTGCTGTTTTCATTTCTGCCATATTTTGATACCGTCTCATTTTAATACATATGCACATTACTCCATTAGTCAATCATTCTGCATAATTAATACTATAGTACTTGTAAAATATTGAGCTTTTATTTCTTCCCTGTTTCTAAATAGGTTTTTAAAACCCACTGAAAKGCGAGAGTCTTCCCAAAGAACAGTGCCAGTTTGCTATGCTATACAAATATGCACCGATTTTGGTAGTTAAGCATTGGAGTGTGTTGCCTAAAGTGGCTGCAGAGTCTCCGTCCTTGGAGATATTTAAAACTGAACTGGACACAGTCCTGGGCAGCCTGTACTAGCTAGGGGAGCAGGGAGGTTAGAGCAAATGACCTTGACAGGTCCCTTCTAATCCCCTGAACATATATTATATTATTATATTATTTTAATATATTATCATATATTTTGAGGCCTGGATAAAGGAAAATACATGAAGGTCAATTAATTGATTTGAGGTCCAGTAAGCATTTCAACAGGACATTGACAATGAACTGTTTGATCTGTGACAGTGTCCTCAGTGGGAACTGCTCTTGCTAGTGTCTTCTTCTAAGTTCCTTTATAATTCAGAAATCTCTTGGACTGAGATATAACCAGCTACTCCTCTGGCAAAGGCCCTCCCATTAACATACCTGATATGAAATAGTTGTCTGTGATATCTGAAAACGTGGGAAACTGACAGGGAATCTAAGTGAATATGTTCATATTATTTAGACTCTTCCTGGTGTCCCCTTTTCATGTTTTCTTACAGAAACTTTTAATTATTTTATCCATAAAAGTCTGTCTTCTTATCAGGTGTACATGGTAAGTGCAAGTCCACTGTCGTGCTCACCAAAATGTCTAAGAACTTGTTTTTCTTCTGGAATCATTGTAAAAGAAGAATATGTAAGTTTTCATCATCTTTCAAAGATTTATCATCTAACAAAATCATTATAGTTGACAATTTCTCACAGCTTTACAAACATAGCTATTTAATTTAGAATATGTTGTCGTTACATCCTATAAAAAGACAGCTAGATATATCAATCTAACTGAATAAAACATATTTAAATGAGACAAATTTATTTTTCCCATTTGGGCTGTGCAAGAGTCTTAAAAATGATGGGCAAATTCCAGGCACTGAAAGCTCCCAAAGTACCTTCTGCACACCTCAAACTTATCCAAATTCTTACAACATGTTTGGCTGGAACCTGTAAGCTCTGTTGTCCTCCCTTCAATTCTTCTGTGAACAACCAACCATTTCTCAGGAAAAGTGTATACATATCCCTCTATAACCTGTAGCATTCTATTCATCAGATTGTAGAGTGCCCTATAAGACCTTATGCTAACTTCAATACAACATTCAATCTGATATTTAAGATTAAATGTGTATTAATAATATACAACTATAAACTTTCTCAGATTTATGATTTAACTGTATATTTCTAGAGGAACTCATTCTCAAATCATTTCTTGTCTTTTGGGGTACAAATATTCCAACATAAATCCAGTTCCCTCCACGTGACAAGTCCTATTCAGTTCTCATTTTAGACTGTAATGAACTGATGCAATAGTTGCATTTATGTGTAAAAATGTTTCTTCTAAATGTGATAATCAGTAATAATCCAGGAATATGGTTCATATTATTATGAATAATATGAATAATATGAATAACAATCGTTATTGAACTCAATAATAAGCTTGAGAAGAACAAAATTACACCACAATAACTTTTCTRATATTAACTAAGATATAGATATGAATATGGTATATTTAAGGTGAAAATTACAGTTKACTCTGTGGACTTGATCCTAAGTTGAATGACATCAATTAAAAGACTGTTCTTTTATATCATGCTTTGGAGCAGTCCATGATGTACCAACAAAAATGTAATTATTCCAGACTTGATTTGAAAAAATCAGACCCAGTAAGTTATAWAGCATTTTGCATTTCTGGATCTCAAAGTACATCCCAGCAATTCATTTTCTCTTTGAGAAAGGTAAGTAGTCTCCTCACTATTTAAAACTGCACAGTGAACAAACTAAAATAACTTTATGTAAGGTAAGAATTATCACATATTTTTAATAAATCAGAGAAGGTCAACTAAAAATGTATATGGTAGTTGTATTAGGCAGTTGACTGGATCAGGGAAATTAACTGTACAGTTTCTTGTCAATGGACTTGTCACTCAGTACAGCATCATTGTTTAGCTGTGGTGAGTTCTGTGATAACTACATGTATTGCAGTTTAGTGCTTATTTGCTGTTAATACAAGGCTTTCATGCCTCATTAATGGTGAGACTGTGGCACAATTTSTCTTAATAGCATTGCAGTCCCAACCAGAATTGATAATGTCTTTGCACTTGAGAGTTTAATTTCCCTTTTGTTTGAACATGGCAGTAGGTGGTGCAGACAGTATGTCAAGAGATAGTRTACTATTGCCTCCTTCACCAACGAGAAAGGGTGTGTAAGCCACCTTGCCCCAGCTTCATGGATATCCTGCCCCCAGGACTGTAGGCCGGGGGTCTTTTCTGCACTCTGTGCTAGTGTTATCTCTCTGACAGAAGAGAGGACTATTTCCTGYGCCCCTGGGCAGTGTTCAGAGCAGTGTTACAGTCAGGACATTAGGATCCAAATGCCACTGTTTTCAGAGTGRCAGCTGTGTACTAGTTCCATAAATGTCTGTTTCCCTGACAATGTGAAACTGAAAGCATGTGGGAAATGTTTAGAGCTTAATAAGGTAGGGAGCTTAGTATAACTTAGACTTAGCATAAGTAGATGATATAGTATAGCATAGGGCATGGCGCTCGGAAGATGTTGCGATGTCACGGAAAGACAGGAAGGAGGCGTGTAGCCTAGGAATGATTGMAGAGGACATATAAGGCAATAAGTAAAAGAATTGTAGTAATGGTTTTAGGAGAATATGGATTTGTGGCCTATCAAAACTCACTCTTCTCTTAGCATAACTGCAGGCTGTCTTGACATGACTGCAGGCCRTGATGAYTCCGCTGCGCTACAAGGACTCTGAGAATAAAGAGATAAAGAYGCTGGGAACGGAGCAGCCAGGAGCTGGGAGTGCTGAGGCTGCAAGGACACTYAGAGCAGAGAAGTAAAGAAATAGCACTGTGGAGYGAGCGGAGGAGTGGGAACCAACTTCAAATGTGGGACTGAGTGAGCTCAACAGGATAAGAGCCAGACCAGCTGTAGCTTAATTATAAGGATGTGTGCCTTTAGCCAATCATTATGTTAGTGTGCGCGTGAACAGTAGCATGTAACCAATCTCMAGTCAGAAGCGAGCTTCCACATTCAGCCTGAGWATATATGCAAGCYAAGTTAAGCAATAAACGCCATTTGCTGCATSCTCATATTGGTGTCTGTGCTCAATGGCCCTGAGGTGGGGATAACCTCAGCCCAGTCCGGCAACCGAGCGAGGCTTGCCAATGAAAGTCRGCAACAAAAGCAGAGGAGAAAGCAACCCCTGCAGAAAAGAGGGAAAAAGCTTTGAGCTATCACTGTGCAATGATGGCGGCGAGAAAGCCTTTATCCCTCTTTCCTCAGCCCACATAGGAATGGTGAGGAAGAGAAAGGCGGGTCAGCAACAGGTTTGGGGACCAGCTGAAGAGGAATAGGTATTGATGTCAGTCGTCTAGCACGTACAAATGTTTAAGAAACAAGCCATGACCTGCATTGTAGAGACTGTAGAGACCATTGCTGGCTGTTCCCATAGGAACAACTTCTTCCTGTGCATCCAGGACAACAAGGCATCTAGTGGAGCAATGAAGCCATGACTGATCTGGCCTATGGACTAGCATTTAAATATAGACAAAAAAATTACTCGTCAAAAATATTTTGGCTGCAAATCAAATGTCTCTTGTTATGCCTAGTTATGCTCAAACAATAAGGCAAGGACAGCATGACTGACCCCGGGCTGTTTGCTTTCGCTTGTGGTGAATATTCTCTGGCTCCTCCAGACTAATRTGCTCCTGGACCCTGAGCCAGAAGCCACTGGTGTGTGGGGAACATCTTCACTGGGAGTTGTTTTTCTGGGCTTTTGGAATGTTCCTGCCAAATTCCTATGGGTGCAAATGTAAGTTATGCAGTAAGAGCCACTGAGAAATCGAGCCAAGGCTGAAGTACTGCCTAAAAGTGCCAGCATGTGACATACCCAGTTTATTCTGACTGAAAATGCTGAGAAAATATTAGGAGGTGGTTTTGTAGACATTATTTTGGAGCAGTACTATAGCTTGGTACTTGGTAATGCTTTAAATAGAAAGGAATATTTTAATCCTAGAATGGCAAATAATGTGTTTGTTTGTGGTGAGACTGAATTTTTAGCAACAAAATTTAAAGTGAACTCCTGTCTCCAATGCTTGCCACAAAGTTGGCAAAAACTGTTGAAAATGCTCTTTGTTAAGGAATAGTTCAAGCACATAGGTCATACTGCATTTACCTACAAGTGCTTGTAGGTTTGCGTTTTGTTCAGCTGCTCATACTTTTACAGCCTGTCTGTATTCCCCTGTTGGGGGTTGGGAGTGGGGAAAACAACCTTCCTGATTTGCTGTTCAGATATGCATTTCTCATTATTAATCTGAGCTTTCCTATACTTGGTGAATCTCTTTTCATTTCTATCTTTCAATAAGATTCTTTAAAATATTTTCCCATATATTTTATTTTGCTTGGAAATTTGTGCCTTATATCCCTGAAGCACCGGTTTCTTCCATTGATTAAAAGCAACGCTCACCTGCTGTTACCGCCTGGTGAGTGCCAGTACTGAGCATATTGTTCATAGAAGGTAATCATACTTCTCTCTCACTTAGCTTCAGTTTTATCTTTTTAATTTCCTGTGTGCAGAAGAAAAGTCAAAAGATCTGGACACCACTGATATAAAGGATAAAATATTTGGTGGCTGTTGAAAGTGCTATGGTTAGGAAAACTTCCTCTGCAGAGCAGACACTCATTCTCCCTGACAGCAGTAATTGCTTTTCTTAGGACATAGCTCTGCAGTCAATAGATGAACACACAAATAGATGTCTCTTAAACTCAGGCAAAAGCACCTTTACTAACTTTCACCTAGTTTGATCAGTAATGATCAGTAATGTTCAAACTTATCAACATGTATATTTATCCTGGAGGGCTTACAGGCTGTGTTCAGCTTTGTCTGCCACAAATACCATAGGTCTATTATTCTTCACATCCCAAATAGCTAGCASAAGAAACACACAAGATATGGTTACACTTTTGATGGCCATACATATATTTAATTAAAATAARCAGTAAAGATGTTAATCAAAAATAAAGATGTTGATGCATTTTTGACCTTAAAGTGCTAATACGTGATATCATTTGTTTACTTAGCTACACCTGGCAAAGTCATTCTGGAGTAATATAATTCATTTATGACTTGGAGAGAAAACAGCAAATAAAGATGATAATAGAGGAAGCCACATCTGTTGAGACTCATCCAAAATAAACTTATTGTATAGACAGTTAATTATTCATTTCAAACAAACTGAATATTCCTGTTTAWAAGAAGAATCAAATTAGAAGATGACAAATGAATAAAACAGATTTTGGTCAGGAAGGCCAAGAAAGGAGTTTACCTAATGGACGATGTGAAACAAATGTATGACTGTATCTGTATTTGATAGCCTACAATCCATATAATATAACCATTCCCATGCTATCCTTATTGAAAGTGCATGAGCTTGTGTAATATTGCAGCAATTTGCATTCCAGTCCCTCTAGAAGAAATATGTTTCATATTGGTGTGTTCATAATTTTTGCAATTATGGTAAAGAGCTAAAATAGGAAACAGAAATTATGATGGATTATCCTTGTATAATGATGAAAATATGACTTCCTGATTGAAAATACAGCTGCATAAGAAATAAAAATGAAAATGGAAATGGAAAAGGAAATGGAAAAAGAAGAAAAACAAGAGAGGAAAAAACAAAAGCAGAATAGGAAGCAAAAGCAAGAAAGAACGAGAGGAAGGTAAGAGAAAATGAAAAAGCAAGAGAAAAAAAGAGAAGAAGGTGAATAGGAAGGAAAAGTAAATAGAAACAAAGGAGGAAAAGGAAAGCAAAAAAAAGAGAAAGAAAATGGAAAAAAAGTGTTTTAACTGGAAAGTACAGTTCCATGTAAATTGCTCTTAAAAAAAAAAAAACCCTCAATTGCTATTTGTCCTTTGCCCTTTTTAAAAAAATGACGTCTTAAGTGTAAGAAATGTATTTATTAATATATCTGTGCTAACAAAGGGTTGGATTTGTTCTTTTCCTCCTCTGTAAGTTAGTTAGAATGAACCTTTGTATTCATTTCACAATGAATGGGACAAGGATATGAGATAACAAAATATTCTAGGCAGAARGTGGCTGTAATCATGATCCAGCAGCATCTCTGCTTATTGCTGGCTAGGCTGGAGATCGTGCTGGGGCGAATTGTACTGTGACCGCTCCAAGAGCGTGTGCTGCCTTTAGCAGAGCCCCACAGGAGCAGTAACTGTCAGATCCTGCTAAGATGTGTCCCTATTGGGATGTTTCACATACCTAAAAACATGATTAGACATTATACGATCTTAAAGCTAAACAGTTATATTTTAAAAATAAATGCTCTGATTGAAAAAACTGAAAGGCTTTCCGTTTTGACTATATAAGCTGTCTGAAATGTTTGCAACAAAACAGATCTATTATAAACTTGGCATTTAGTCAAGGGGAATACAAACACTTGTGAGGGTTTTCGCAGGCCTGGAGGACATCTATCATTTTTAAATCAAAACTATGTAGCCACATAATTTTGTATTGTTTTGACTCAGCACCAAGTGGAGCTTTCTAATTGTTACTGACTTGATAAACCCCCAAACTCAAAGACATAGAGTGGACTTGAACGCTGGTGAACACTTACTTATTCCACAGACTCTGAAATTAATCCTTGTTAAAAAGAATTTGTCACAAAAAGAGGTATACATTCAATTGCATTAAATGCAATAAGTACAAASACTTCTTAATATTTCCCTGAAGACACACTCATAATGGACAGTTGACTGACTCTATATGCTCTTCTAGTCATTCCTTGGTGAAATATAAATATTATCCTAGTCAGATTATCTTTTTAATCTYTTATTCTATGCTGACAGTGAAACGTATAGTTATGTTGACCATGCACTATGTATGATGGTAGTTTTTACTTTTGAAAGAGTTATCAATCTGTTTTTGACATAAAYACAGGAGTTGATACTTAATTTATTTCTATTGTACATAATAATGTTTATAATGTTTAAGAGAAAGACAGATCTTTAGAATTCTGAGCAATATCTTTCAAAAAAACCCTTTTAAATATACTTCCAAAGTAGAATAAATAAGAAAATACAATTATTTTGATCAATTAATCTATATATTTGATTTTTTTTTGCTTTATTTTGTTAATATATTTTTTTTTCCTGGAGAAAGCCATGCAACTTATATTACCTATACTTGTTAAGTAGTAGTTCCATTTTTTCACTATTTAACTCAATGCTATTCTTGATCATTCTGTCTTCATGGATCACTCCYTCCACAAATTAACACTGTAAAATATTTTTTTCCTTTTCTTTTCCTAGTTATTATTTTGAGATGACTTACRTTTGATATTTTCCTATTTTCTGAGAACTTTTAGGTTTTTTGCTTTTCTTTTTCTTTTTTTGGAGAAGGACCTAAAAGTTCATCTCACTGAGCCGTCTACAGAGAAATTTATTCTTTGTTAATATGAAATATAATTTAGTTCAATTTAATTTAGACTCAGTCAATGTCAAAGTAGCATTTCCTTCCCATGGTGGTACTCCTCTGATGATGTTAATTTCATCTTCCTTAATGCTGCTAATACAGTAATTTAGTACAATACTTCCATAAATTTTCAGCCTTTCTTGCCTTAATCACCATACCTCAACAGTACTTTTACTACTTTCTCAAATTTTTGCAGTTACTCATAATCTTGCCCCTATTACTGGCCCATTGGCATCCCTCATTTTTTTCATATTGAACATTAATCTGTTATTTCCACCTTCTTTCTGTATCTTAATATCTAAATGTTCTTAGTACATAATTGCAGCTTATCTCTCTTTTTACGAAACCTAGCKAGAAACATAACTGTGAGTGATTTTGACAAAAAGATTTAAAGTATCTTAACACACTGTAACTACTTAATACCACTGATTTATTTTTGTTTTAATTTTCTTCAGGAGAGTCTATGGGAAAGATTTTTTTTCCAGTATAGTTTTTATATATCTCTCAATATTCTGTAAATTTTCTTCTGAATAATACTATTTGCTCATCAACACTTGGTTATGAATCAAAACTTGGTTCAGAATTTACTCATTTTAGCGCAGTTTTGCAGAGCTCCATGCAGTGAAGGGGGATTCTTGCCTTTCAGCATGGGAGTTGATTATGTTTCTTTTGAATCATAGATAGGATCTCTGGMCTTTCAGATGGATATCAAGGAGTCCTGATGACTTATTGCAGTAAACTATAGCATGTTGTTCTCCTTAATAGCAGAATCATTTACCATAAATATCATATATTTAAGAGAGTATGTAGCATAAATATCTCCAAGGAAGTTGTACCAAAAAGGGTGTGAGGTCAAGGCTTTCTGCAAGATACATTTTACGGAACTAAATGAAGTGAACACTTGTATGAATAGTGAATGTGGAAAGGCACCTGCTTTTGTCTTTTCGGTCTGTCATTGACTTATGGCTTTGCCTGATTTAATACTGATAAAGGAGAAAACATGGATTTTCTAACACAGTTCTTCTCAGTATTGATCTAAAATGAAAATAAATACCAAAAGATTGTTTTGCTTCATAAAAGACACTTTTGTGGAAAAATACAGCTAATGAGAATTGCATTAGCAAGCAGTGCAGATWTTATTTTAGAAGGTCAAAGAATGAAAGTTGAGTCAGATTACATACCTCCAAAATGACAACAAAGAAGTGTTRATGAGGAAGAAACAGTGTCTTTAACTGGAAAGATTACTGGCTGGTTTAGCAGTTTAAATAGGACTCAGATGTCAAAACTTTGCCACTATAGAAACAAATTTGAATGTCTAATGTTCATGTGAATGCAAAATCTGGAACCAAAAATATAAAAAATCCAACACACATTCAACAAACTTCAAAAAATAAAAGGGATTGTGGGGTTTACAGTAATGGACAATTAATTTATCAAAGTTAGCTCTTCCCTGTTTCTGTTTTATGCAAAATTAAAGGACCCATCAGGAATAATTGTTAAGAAGGGAGGTAACATGTCTCTCAGGAATTAATATGAACAGATAAAAAGCTTGACTGAAAACTTTTTGCTGGATYTGTAGCCAGGGAACAGTCATGCAGCTCAGCAGCTCTAACATGTGCATGGCAGCCTGGGATGCACAGAGCCTTGTTAACGTTCACTGCGTTGAGCGAGGCAGGAAGTATACAGGCTCAGCCTGTTCTCATCATCCGCAAAGCATCAGCATACTTAATAAAATCATTGCAACTGTAGTGTTCCTATACCATCTTCTCATCTCTGACAATGGCCCCCTTTAACAATCTGCAAAAAATTGCTCAAGGATTCATTAGTAACTCATCACTCTGTTGCTGAAGGCTGCCATGAAAAAATAAATTTGTGGCCTAACAACATCCCCATTGCCCTTACGTGTGCCATCCTACACATRAGCTCATTTTAGCTTAGGCCTCCTATTTCCAATAAACACCATTTAAAAGTACTTCTGGGTATTTTCATTAGATTTTTATTTCAGTCACTTGCATAGCTTTATATTCTCTTTCAGCTTTATATTCTGCTTGCCGTAACTTAGACTCCTTTTCACTGTCTCCTCRTCTTTTGCCTCTCTCTCCTTCAGCATTCATCCTTTAAGGAAACATTTGTTTCACATCTTCTGCAAAACTATATTAGTAATKATTCTATTTTTCCAGCTTAAAGTGCACAGGAAAGCTACCCTCTGTGAAGGGCAGCCTCAGGATTCTCAAATGAGATTTTAATTGTTTGCAACACTCTTTGCAAACATAACCTGTCTGTGATTCAGTCTTCTTTTCTCCAAAGACATCAGTTAAGTCAGACCCATTTGCCAAATCATTGTGATGCATTAGCCTCGGGTTATTGAAAAGTCTCAATCTGTTCTCTTTGCTACCTAGTCACAATATGTTATGTCTCCTGCTTCACCGAACACACAATTTTTCACTAAGGAGATAAGCAAAAACAGTGGATGAGGAACTTGATTCCTTAACCTRTTTCCAAATATCTGTTCTTGTGGACCGTTTTCATGCCACCCAGTTACCTACAAAAATCTGTTAACATGCTCGGGTCAAATAAACTAACAAGTTCTGAAAGGAACCAGAAGTGGTAAAATAAGAACATTTTGTCGTGGCTAAATACGGAATATGGTTTCATAGAGGAAGAGTAGTTTGTTGGAAAATGTAGCAGGGAAGAGGCTGCYTGGAGTACACTGACTGCATGAGGATGGATAAGGGGATCTTGCAGCCTCTGAAGCATTCGAGGAAGAGCCCTGAAATCTTTCCTTCCAGGTCCATATTCAGAGATCATTATTTGGTATTGTTCTGTAAAGCTCAACTGATCCTCARTGAGAAAATCTGACTACTCAAATAACCATATTTTCATTTATACTCTTTAAGTACTCCCTATTTTTATTGTTTAGTGATGGTGTCTAGGGAAACATAACCTCATCTGGAGATAATAATGAATTACTTCAACCTTTTCTCAAGTTCAAGGTTTTTGGTTATTTTTCTCAGTTTTCATGAACTACATGGTTTTGGCAGGATCTGCATCAGAAATACCACAAAATGTATCTACTCCCACAGTATTGCCAGCCCAGTTTTCAAGCCAGAGAGGTTTGACTGAGTTCGAATGAATTTTGCAGGAGCATTCTAATTTGCAGATGGATATGCTGGGTGAACACAACTGCACATCTCAGGTTCACCTGTCCCAWGAACCTGTCTTTGAAAAACTCTGTGGAGAGAGATGTTGCCCTGGGTTGTGCACTCTTGAAGGAATATATAGAGGAGCAGTAACTTTTCTGTATTGGTAGGTATCCTGACAGACAACGCAGGGTATCATCACAAGTATAGTGATGTTGTGTGCAATGCGTGTGGGAAATAGGGTGGGAAAGTACAGTCCTGATTGTCTCCCAACAATATGTTAGTATTACGATACCCAATAGCAATAACATTATCAGATGCGATCAAAATGCAATTAGGACTGGAAATCTTCCTTTATTAACATTGCATATGTGTCGTATTGACCAAAGAAAGAGCTCCTTCCTCTGGGCCTCAAGCCATACTGCCTGTGATAGTTCCTTTAGTCTCCACTGTTTTCAGTGCTGCTTTAGCTATCCTGCCACTGGACTAAGTGAATTTGAGGTGATTAGTTTCTATGTGGGCACTTTCTTCTATGTGAGCATCAGATTCCAAATTTTAGATATAAAGAAACAACATATTATAGGATGTATCTGCAGTACTAATAAAAATGCATGTTGTCATTCTGTTATATTTTAGCGTATTTACTTTGATCACAGCAGATGGAAAAAAATTAAGTGGAAATGAATTTATGGTAAATTGATAAACCAGTTTAATTATTGACAAAAGCAGAAAATGACAAAACAAAAACAAGCAAATGAGCAAAACAAAGCTTTTAATGTGGTTCCGTGGTTCAGACGGGAGACAGGGAGTTGTTCTTGGCACCACTGTGGGGTTTTTTTTTTGAGAACTTGGTTAAGAAATGTAGATCTTCACTKATGTCTGTGTTTACGTCACGGCACGTTGGAGAGGGTGCAAAGGCAAGTCATTGCTTCAGCATCAGTTCTGGATTAAAGCACCCACATGTGCTGATTTTATGAGGTTAACTTCATAATTTCAGTGTCCCGGGAATGCCTGAAAATATCTTGTTTTTCATTTCACCAGTGAAAACATTCAGATTTTGCTAAAAAACAAAGCATTTGCTTAAGATATATTGCTTCTCAGAGAATTTGCTTCGGCCAAGATTATTCAAAAGTGGCCAGTGAATTCAGGCACTGGTCTTCATAGAGGTGTGGTGTTTTTTTTTTTTTTTTCCCCCAGAGCACTTTTAAGTCCCTCAAAAGGATCTCAAAGGGAAACCAACAATCATTAGCCAGTTTTCAAGATCTTGGCAGTGCTTTCACCAACACAAGATCTTTGTGGAATGGATATGCAATGTAATGAACACCTTCTGGCATGGAGAAGAAAGTCAAATGTGTTTGGATCTGTTAATACATGAATTACTTACTCAGTACATCCTGAAAACTCATAGCTATTATTTTGATTGTTTATTTTTCATTGCAACAACATCCAGAAGCCCTAATCAGAAATATCTATATAACATATATAATATACATATAAATATAACAGGTGTATACAAACAAATGGGGAAAACACAGCGTAGCAGTGAGATAATCGAGCTTTATGCAGTATAACACTACCACTACTGCTACCTTGCAAATGCCACAAGTTGCCATAGACTTTCTCTTCCTAAGTTAAAGTATGCTTTCCATATTTTTAGGAGACTATTCATATTAAGTTAAGTGTGTGTTTCATGCTAAAGTAGTTCAGAGAGACTGTGAATTAATAGGAAATAGAAAGAAGTTGAGAGTGTGTCCATGTGATTTCCCGGTCAGCCTGTGTTGAGGATTGGCCCCTCTCTCCTGGACACTTGCCCAGGGAGCACACACACGCTAACCTTAAGGCACAAACCACAGCGTACCCATTTGTGGTCACAAGAACGGCCTGTTTGCACACTCTTCACCTGAGGTCAAGACAGGGCAATATGGATTGGTGTAAYATCTGTTTCTTTCTGAACTAAAATTAATTCAGTTATTGTTGTTGTTGGCTGATGTAGCAAACACACAGCTGATTAACAAGGTTACTGAATTCATGGCACTTGGTAAACAACAGAAATATAATAATTATTTTTAACAGTTCAAATGAGTTTATAAGAGGTTGGCTCCGTATTCATTTATGCATGCTCATTACTTGATTTTTAACTGGTAAACATCAGCTGTTAGCCTGCTTATCTCATCCTCCTGATCCTATTCTGCTCTCTCCCTGAGCCTCTTCTGCCTAAACTGTGTCTTATAACATCTCAGTGTGGTGTGTGGTTTTAGTTAACKTCAGCGTCTTCCTCTTGTGCTCTCATTTATGATCACCTTGGAATTGCCAGTTAAAACTTCGGCTGACAGTAATCACAAGATTGACACTCATAGAGAGAAAGACAGCCAAGTGAAGTGAAGAAAGCGAGTGGGCTGRGATGGGAGAGGGAAGAATAGGGAGAAGCTGAACCCAGAAAGTGAACATTGTCATAAGATTTGTCTCTGRATGAGGAGAGAAAATAGTTCCAAGAGACACGACGAAATTGGAGGGAAGGTGCATTTTAATCATTGTCGTTCACCAAGTATAGTAAAACCACTTGTATATAAGAATTAGTGATACTGTTTTCCATGGTTATCCTGACATTTGTAAAGCATGTGTTAAAATTCCGACAAGAAAGATTTTGGAGAAACTCTGAGAATTAATTTAAGATCTTTGGGTCAAATCTAGAGTTTCAAAGGCTGTTCATCTGTGTAAAGAATGACTAGAAGCTCAAGCACACAGCAGGACACTTTAATCATTATTGCTTTATTTTGTTTACAGATGCTCAATTTGCTTGTCATTTCCCCAGTCCCAAACTGTGCTTGTTAGTCTTAAATCATATTATAGAGTGCTTTTCTCCATTAAAAAAAAGAAGCRGCAGTAGGGAGGTGGTATGTTCCATTATATTTACAACTATATTTTGGACGTCAGTCACAGCACCAAATGTCAAACTGTGGAAGATATTTTTGCAGCAGCATCTGGTTCTTCACAGATCTCCAGATGCTGCTATATTGGTGGTTTTGGAGTTGTTTCTGGGTCAGTTATTTTGGGACATGAATTGTCTGACTGTTTTGTCCTTTCAGAAACTGTTTTCTTTTGATTTAAACCTTAAGATGCAAGGTTTAGCCATACAATTCCATATAGAATTGTTCTATACTATAAAAAGAACTTGGGAAGGTGCACAAAGCAATATAGTATACACAACTCATGAAAAATACTTTTTTGTGCATTTTATTTAGACTAGTGATSCATTCTACTCCTGGAACATTTCAGAAAACAGGAATTTATAACTATTAAGCGGCAGCAGCAGTAACTGCTGCAACTGAGACTTAAACAGGAATTAGTGTAAAAGCCATTGTGGTCATGGTGTTGGCAAGAATAATGCTATTCCTAGTAATGGGAAAACAGATGAGGCTTTAAAATTCAAGCCACAAAAATTTCAAATAAGGTGATTGGGCTCATGTGTGGATTTGGTCCCGAGTAAGGKACTATGAGCACTTACATTTCCTAAGGAACAGGATAGGAACCTTCAGACCAGGACTAACAAACACGGAGTGTGGCCTTAYAGGCACAGCTAGCATAACACTTTGGCACTTGTGGTGCCATGAGAATGTCCATGCCAAGAGCATTTTTGGTGTGCAAGATATGTAACACAATGATGCACTTCTTTCTGTTTYAAAATACATTTCAGAAAGACCACATTCTGCTCACATTTTTCATTTCACAGCTCATCAGCAAGGCTATAGAATGTGCCACATATGTTACAGAAAAGCTATCTTAGAATGTTTTATATAGGCTTTAAAATGTATAAAGATTGTTTGATGTATCTTTCTGCCTGCAAAGCCACATCCTTTCATTAGCGAGGCCACTGGAAGAAGGATAAACATGCTTTGTAGCATAAAAGATCACCTAAATTATGCCAAACTATTTTTTTCATTCTATTAATGTCATTAATTAAAATATCCAAAGTCTTGGACCTTTTCAGAAGTTAAATCTGATCCAAGTTCATACAGGGAATCTTAGCATCTGGTGTTTTCCACAAAATCTCTTTTTTTGCTAGCCTGCCAGTGTTTTAGCTTTTTTGACTTTAAAGTAAGGATTTTGTGTATACAAAAGTGTACGCTTGTGTAGGACTGTCTCTTTTCAACCATCACCAAATACAGTATAAATACAGTAAAAATTCTGCATGTGAAATAAAGGAAGAAATATTTCCCTGGAGTATTTATTGTTAGAAACACTGATTTTTTAGCAATGGTTAGGAGAACTTTAGAATTTTTTCTCACAGATGCATGTTAGCATGCACRGAAAAGTCAGTTCAATAAAAGGTGTGTAATGAATTTGTCAAATGATAACACATGAGCTCAGTCGAGTTCATGAAATCCTTCAGCCGTCCGCGCACTGATGATCTGCAGTGCTCCATTTCGGTGCTCACAGCTGTTTCAGACTGTGTCACCTGGAACGTGAAGGGAATTGCAGCTCAAGCCCATGGCATGTGAGCTCAAACACATGGCRTGTGTTCGTGCACGCAGGCATGTACAAACCTTTTGATTATATTCACTTCAGGTTTCGAGTTTATTGTTTATTTAAAGTCTTTTTTTTTTCTCTCTACAAGGATTTCAGGTGAAAGGAGACATGGTAATTAGTATAAGAATGTCCAAATTATGCAGCAATAGGTCAACCTGGATTTCAAAAATAAATCTGGCCTTTGACCATACAAAAGAGGAATGCAAATAGCAATCTTGGAAGTGCCAATCACATGTTACTTCTCCAGAAGGAAACAGATTTGGGGRAGTGTAATGAGAAAGATGTTTTCAGAATACCCTGCAGAAATAGCACTGCAGAACTCTGTCTATTCAGGGTTTAATCAACAGCCATTAAATTCACTGACAGACTCCTACAGATTTTGAATGGACTTTGTATCAGGGCATCAATGATGACCAAACTGATTTGTCTAATTTGTATTTTAACAGACTTGAAGAGCAGAATCAGAACTTTATCAAAGCAAAAACATGATTTACATAATACTGTCATCGTGTTTTGTTCTATATAGAGAAAGCAATATTTAAGATTATGTTTATTCCTAGGCAGATTATTTCATTCCAAAGATTCTGCCATTTTCTGGATTTCATTCCAAAGATTCCAAAGAGTCTGCCTGATGATGTATTAAAACTCCTATTTAATAAAAGTTTTATTTGAGAGGGAAACAAACATGGAAGTACAAAATAGTTCAGAAGAGAACGTAAGAATACTGCAAAGAAAATGATGCAATGGTTGTTCACATACAGGCAATAACAAAAGTTGAAACAAAACCTTGTTATTTGAATTTCTATGAGATGRCTGGCTCTTTTTTTATGCCACAAGTGGGAAAAGAGTGAAAAAAAAAAATCCTGATGCCAGAAAGCAGCGAATTATGGGCACATTTATTTTGTAATGTTTGGTAAAGATACTCAKAAACACAGCTTTACTCTGTAATGATCATAAGTTTATAGTTTCAATGCTGGAATATATTTAATTTGAAAGAAGAAAGTGGAGGTTAAATTACTATCTCCAGGGCAGAATGCTACTCTATATGTAAACCTTAAAGTTGCAACACTATTGTATTTCAAAAAGCAAATGTACACTCACTCTTTAAGAATATATATAAAGCATCTCTTTGAGGTGAAGGTTTGCATCTGAACTGATTGGCCTCAACAGATAATAGAAAGTCATATTACAAATGGTAGAAAGCTAGAGAACTGGTGGCAGTTATATATAATTCATATGCTCAAAAAGCAAAAATGTATATTGAGTAAAAACAGTTAAGAACATATAAGAACATATTTGATCTATACTTCTAAATCRTGAAAAGGAATCCTCTAAATTAAATCAATCGTAGGCATCAGAGATGTCTGTATGTTGTTTTGTCTTCCAAAATCAGTAAGAAGATTGAACAAGGTAAAAGAGAAGTCAGTTTTAGTCCTGCATATCTGATGTTTAGAAAACCATGTTTACATTAAATTAAAACAATCATATTGTATAACTTGTTCAAAGAAAAACTATCAATGCAGGTTATTCATAAGGATTACCAAATAAAGCTGATCCTAATGCTGAAGTAATTATATTATGAGGAAGTAAATACATATTTAAAACACCTAAATTAAAAAAAAAGAAAAAAATTACTGAAAGAGTTTCCATTTTTCTCTTTCTATTTCAAACAYTAACCTGATAAGCAAGCAACTTTGCCTTTCTTTGCCTCAATTTCATAGGATCATATAATCATAGAATGCTTAGGGTTGGAAGGGACCTTTAGAGATCATCTGGTCCAACCCCCCTGCACACGCAGGGTCTCCTAGAGCATGTGGCACAGGGTGGTGTCCAGGCGGGTTTTGAAGATCTCCAGAGGAGACTCCACCACCTCTCTGGGCAGCCTGTTCCAATGCTCTGTCACCCTCACTGTTAAGAAATTCTTAAGTTCCTGTGGAGCTTTTGATGCCTCAATTTGTCRTCGTTTCCTCTAGTCCCATCGCTGGCCACCACTGAAAAGAGGCTGKCCTCATCCTCCTCATTCCCTCCCTTGAGGTACTTATAGGCACTGACTGAGGTACTTATAGACACTGATCGGGTTCCCTCTCAGCCTTCTCCAGGCTGAASAGGCCCAGCTCTCTCAGCCTTTGCTCATAGGGCAGATGTTCCAGGCCTCTGATCATCGTTGTAGCCCTGCACTGGACTCTCTCCAGTAGCTCCACATCCCATTTCCCCATCTGCAAAATGAGATGTGCRATATTTGTAACCCTGGAAAGTCCTTTACGATCAGCTGAAGACAAGATAGTTACGAGACRTTACATAGCTGCTAGACATTCTCAGTATGGCTTCCTGCTATGTGATACTCACCATGGAGAACATCTGTAGTCTTAATCATAATGATAAATGCAACATTTTGAGTTGCTGAGCAAAAGAAGTGCTATATACCATAGAATCACTGTCATTTGTATTGCAGTGACACCCACAATGTGCTAGCCACTGTTCTTGCGTGCAGACACATACAGTCAGACAGGCCCTGAAGACCATGTTTCTAAGTGACRGCAGCACTTTAATGACACGCCAGTAATTTACAGTAGCAGACAACAGCRTAAAGCATGCTGCTAGACAAAAATACATCCAAAACATGCTATATCTATCCAGAGATGAGACCAAAATCATTTACAGTTAACTATTAAGGGGATAGAGGACCGTAAAGAGTGTGCTTAATTATAAAGACAAAAACTTACTGATTAATAATATCTGTTCCTGAAGAGCCTAACTATATCAAGCCCCCATTATATGAGATACYATATAAACACATAACAAGAGATAATGAGTATCTTAAGAACCGAGTTCACCTGGTATGTGAAATGGATGACGAAGAGGAAGGAATGAACTGATAGGGAGACAACCCTGTTTTTTCATGTTTGTTGTTCTAGAMCAGCTATGTGTCCAATACTGTGGCAGGAAACTGTTTTGTTACGTGAGGAATAAACAAGGATCTGTAACGTTAACTTAGCACTTTTCAGCTTACAGGCAACATTTTGTGCACACCAAGTTCTAGTTAAAGTTTGCTTTCTATTGCTCATAGTTATTCTATCTTTAAAACAAGAGCGTGGCAAATAAAATTTACATTCTCTTGTGTATATGTGCCCAATGTGTATAGTATATAACCTTCATTCCATCACTAATTATAGATTTGATTCCCTTGAAACAATACTAAGCAACGTGAAAATTCCAAAGATGAGAWTTTTTGTTGTTTTTAAATAAATATGAATGTAATCTAAAAGAAAAAGAAAAAAAGGTCTATCATTTAATGAAGTAATCAAAATTACATTTTGAGCTCCATTTTTTCAACACTAATTGCAAAATATTTTCATAATCCTAAGGGGTGCACGAGGCTTTCAAGGATGAATTGGGATTATTAATGCCATAAACCTCCAAGAAGGAAYAGAAGAGTATCTGGGGGAATGGTCAAGAAAAAGTATTAAGAAATCCTTCCTTTAAAATATACTTTGAAAGGGAAAATATGGAGGAAAAGCAGACATTTAGTAAAGTGCATTTTCTTTACGGGAAAAAGTGTGTCATTATGGAGATTTGTAAACTCTGTTAAAATCCTGTTTATTATAGAATTTCTCCATCAGGGATTCCCATCTCTGCTCTTGCATTTGAAAAATGGCAAGTGCCCTGTTAACTATATATTAAAAAAAAATGTGGTTGCAAATACCTTGCCATTGTTTTTAATATAACACTTTGTTTCTTCTCTTTTCCTCCTTCCATTTTGTACTATACACACTGAGAGTTTCTCTTAGGATTGATASCTAATGGGGGCATTGGGTACAACATTATTTGAAAAGACTCCCCTTTTAAAATATGTATATATATTTAATTTAGTTATATTTAGATGCAGAATATATCTATCATCTCCATTATTTTCTTCCTGAAAATAAGAAAAACTAAATTTTGGCTTTTTAAAAAATTTTTATCAGAACTTGCTGTTCAATCGGAAACTTTATGCTCACCTATTATCACTAATAGTTTTTAAAATGAATTATTGCCTGGGAAACTTGTAGCAGTTCATCACTAAGCCTAATGAAGCATATGCATTTTACTATTGATTAAACTGAAGCCAGCTTTAACTTTTATACTTAATCCTTCACATACTCTCATGGGTAATTTGTCCTCTTTTGTGCTTATTAAGGTGTCAAACAGTTACATTTTTTGGAAAGCAGTGGAATGCAAAGCGTTTTTAGGAAAGCAGTGGAATGCAAAGCGATACTACTATTTTAGTGCYTGATACAATTAAAAGATATATCCARTGCTTCCCTTSCCMKAATATTACTTTTGTTTTTGAACAGCTAACATAAATAAACCATTTGACTGGAATCAGTTTGCTGAACCAAAAGGAATACGGAAAAAAATAAAGATTTTTTGAAGAGTACCTAGAGCAAAAGGTGCGTTCACCATTACCCACTGTGCATGAATCACTGGCTAAAAAAGACYTGGATATACAGGCTATKTGAAGTAAACTACTCACAGGTAGATTGGTTTCCAACATGGCATCCTGCTGTTTTACCCCTTGGCAATCCCGTGTGGTGCTGCTCTGCACARCACTGATCCCGTATTGATGAAAGAACAGCTTTAACCCTGCATCATTGCCGTTGGATGATAGCGGGCTTCTCAGCTCTAACATTCTGCACAAATTCTCTCCCAATGAGGAATTTGAATTACTTTGCCTATTCYGTTGTACTTATTTCATCATCATAGACACGTTAAAATATTTTTCTCTCCTAATTTTCTCAAAACTATTCTGTTAAATTTACATTGTAGTTTAACTTGAAACAACTTTTTCAGCCTAGTTAAATATCTATCCAAAGCATCCCTGAATTGTGTTTAAACCAGAGTTCTGGAGTCTGTGTCCCAACTTTGTAATATCTCAAGTCTCTACATAAATTMCTTTTCTGCCACCCCTGTCTGTGCTGTGGAGATCTACAGTGTTTGCCAGTTCAGGTGCAATTAGTCAATGTTTGCAGAAAAAAACCCACAATKAAATAACCTATGAAAAGCACTAGGAAGGCCAAAGAAGTATCAWCAGTTACAACCCATGTTGTCAGCCAAAGTCTTGAAGGTGATGGATTAAACATCGCTTTTCCTGCTGCTGCTGTATCCAAATCTTTTCATTTAGTCTGGAACTGTGCTGTTTGTAACTTTAAGTGCACAAAACACATTTTGTTATCTGTTTTTCTGTTACAGAGCTGATTGTAAAGCAAAATTTACTTTACAGTAAAATTGTCTGTAATTCAGCAGTAATTTATGGATAGGTAGTTGTAAGGTAATGAAAAGACATCAGAGAGAATAAAGCATTTCAAGAAGTTTAAACACTTGTGTGTGACTTGCATCCAACAGGGTCTTGTTAATAATAAACAAAGTCACGTATTTCACACTGTTTAGGAATGTTGCTCCTCTACTTAGTCTAAGTCATGAAAAGAAAAATGATTAACAGACATGAAACTAACCTTCTTGGAAAATGCCTTAAAAGGACATTGCAGCTTAGATAAAATACAAAACCAMAGACCTCACAAATTTTGCATGCTGGAAAGTCCAAGCATTCGAAAGGAAGTTTCTACTTAAGTAAACAAATGTTCGAAGGCAAGCAAATATAAAATTAATGGCATCCAGACAGCATACATCTGCTGTCACAGTCCTTCTACAGCCAAAGAGAAATTTGGAGGCACCTTGCCACCTCTTTACAGTAGTGATTCATTTTCAGTCTTACAGGCTGCATTATGAAGGAATTTGCACTTTCTTTGCAGATTAAATGCTGAACATTGGCTGTCCTTTATCTTGATTGCTAAATAGATTAAGAAGAAACTCAGTATAGCATAAAACAAGTATATTTGTGGCTAAATTCCAGAAGCAGCTCTTTGAGGCTGCATAAAAATCTAAGATACTCTGCGCTTTAGAAAAGATGAGCAAAGTGTRCAGGACATGGTCAAAACAACATGATAAATGGAAGTGAATACCTACATGCACTGATATCACTTTTTCATATATAAAACATTTAGGATCTGCAGTTCTGATTTCTTAGTTTGGAAGAAATCAGCARCCACAGAATAGGAGAAGAACTCATTGGGAAAAGTTATGCTCTCCTGATATAATTTTAGAAATAACATTGTCCAAAACGAGAAAAAAAGAATAAAGGCTTTGTAGTGAAGAACATTTGTTTGTGTCATGTGTGTTTGATTTACTACTCAGCTATAGTTCCAAGTGGAAACTTGTGATTTAGGGTTAGTCTATAACTAATAGTTTTGGATACCAATTGCATAAATGAAGCTAAGTACGTATCAAAGAAGAGAGGGGAATGCTTTTCTTCAGTATCTTCAGTAAAGATTAAAAGACTACATTTCTTCTGTCTACATACCGCTAGCAGAGTCCTGCATTTGCAATAATTTAGTCTAGTGCTAGAAATGGTAAATACAGATGGCTTATTTTACTGTGGATATCAACCCATTCAGTGTCAATCTTTTCTTTTCAAGGAGTGCAAATTTTCTGTGTACAGTACCACTGGTAATATAAGATTCATACAGATGTATCTGATTAGAACTCTTAAGATTTATATTTGCCAACTAAACAATATCAAGAAGATAAAAAGAAAAAGAAATGAAAAAGAAAAATAAAAACAAAAGAGAAAAAGAGAAAAAGAGAAATCCTCTTACTCCCAACACATTTCCTGAATTTAATTCTATTGTGAGAAATTACCATCCCAGTCTGTGTGGTACTCAGGAAACCTGAAGGATACCTAGACTAAGCAGACCTCAAAGCTGATCTTAGGTCTGATTTGTTTCTAAAAGATGAAAGTATTTTAGTTTTTTCTTTGACTTACCTTGGGTTAATTCCACCCCTTTGACTAACTATGCATTCTATTATAGCTGCTTAATTCAGTATAACTCTTCAGAAAACTATGTGATCCCTGTGCTGCTCAGTGTATGTCTTTTAAGCGCATTTAATTCTTCCAGTAATTAACTGAAGATGAAGCAGCGTATGAACAGGATGTTAAAATTGAAGAAGCAAGGGATGGGGCAGAGAAAAATGAAAGATGACAATCTTACTAGATGAAAGGTTCAAAACTKAATAGTACCTCTGAACATTGGTACATACAACCTTTCTGTCTACATCTTAGCTCTTGACAGTGCACATGATATTAAAAGTACTCGGTTCAAGAAAAAATGCTTACTATTCCACACAGACTTAATTAGTGAAGTGTTCTCTCCCTGTGTACTTGTTCATGTTCTCTTCATCTTCCTTCACATGGGGCACTTATTTCCTCACCAAGCCTTAAAACCTTTATAGACGTAGTGAGCTATTCAGGTTAACTCAAGCCCGTGTACCTTCTCTATACTTGAACTTAATCCCTTTGAATTCAATATGAAGTCTATTCTGCACTGAATGTGCACATACAAGTTCCCTTAATCCTAGTAGATATTAGCTGTATTAGCAGTTCTTTTATTACAGTTACAAAATGAAAGATGCAAGCAAATGTGAAAAAAAACCACATTTATCCAGTGTGAGTAGTGAATAGAGCTCAAAATGTTATTTATAGAAATCATACTGGAGCTATAAACATTCAGATCAAAAACATTACTTACAGTGATGACCTAAAGATGTTAAAGATTCTGGACTTGCTGGAAATTATGTATTACCATTAAAAAAGTCTTCCATCTGGTCCATGGCTTGTTATACAAACCTGCTGTTCCTACAGGAAAGGGTCTTGAATGGATTATGTTAATAGGTCAAAAGATAAGAATAGAGAAGCAGTTGTAAAATCATTAAACTGGGAGGTCACAAGCATAGTCTGCAGTTATCTGTCTGTGGTTTGTAATTATTTTTCTGTGTCCATTAGCATAAGCCAGGAAGTAGTGGGATGAATTGTATCAAGAGAAATTTAAGCAGTAGTTAACTTTATTATACCTAATTTTACTTTAACAGTATTTAAGTTTTAGAATAGATAAATGAATTTTTTGTTTGTGTTTCTCTTCTCTCAGGTCAGAGAAATATCGTACTGAACATTTAAAGATTTGAGCCTCCTTCTTCTTCTCGTTCGATCAAGGGCTTTATTAGATTTCTTGCTCGTCAGCATCCTAATAGGGTATGTGATCAACACACTAATGGTGTTCGCAGATCACTTCTGAGTGCCTATTGCCAAAGAAATATTTCATCTAATAAAGTGTATTTTCATGACAGTAGCATTTTTTTAAAGATGTCTCTGTGTGAGAGCTCTGTGCACAGATTTCTAACAGGCACTTTGTGCTAATGTAGTGGCTGTCAGAATTTTAATACTAAATGGAAGCAGGAAAACAATGAGAAGACAAAGACCTTCCAATTAACAGAATTTGTGAATGGACACAGACATTTACAGCTTTTGGAATCATAATCAGAGCAAAAAGTACATAACATGTTTCTCAAATCATTATCCTAGTGAGTTTAACATATGTTTCAGTTGCTGTCACAGTACTAGGAAATAAATAGTACCAACAATAACAATGTGGCAATGTTTTCCTGTACATATGTAACTCTAATTACAAAGCCTTCTTGTTCAGTTTGGTTTGTGAGATTACAYGAGATATAGGGAAAATCTCCTATCTACAAAGCAGATGAGAATCTCAGAACTTGAAATTTTTAGTTTAGGTTACAAAAAAATACTCACATAGACAAATTGTATTGCAATATGAAATACCAGTAATCTTTGATAATGATGAAGGCCATCTAAGTAAACACTCATCCACAGTTCTTTGAAAATATGACTACTGGACTGGAGGTATGTATTTTCACCTTTTTTTTTAGAAGACCATTATTGGCTACATTAAATACAAAAATGTCTTTTTATTCCACAAATTATAGCATATGAAAACACTATGAAGCTCAGCAAACAGGGCCTTTGAAGTCATAAACAGAGGAAAGTTATAAAACTTCCATGGGAAAATGGCAAACTATTTACTGTAGGGTATTGCTCAAACTTGCATTATTTTTACAGGCCAGAAGGCAACAGTAATTTTTTTTTAAAGCTCTTGTTGCAGTAGCAAAACATATTATTTCTTTCATAGCCTCCTTTCTCAGGTGGTTGCCACATGTTTGGCTTCTGTGCAAAGGTATATTATTTCATGACTTACCTCTCTGGCATACAGTTCATTGCAGAATGAGGTTTCTTTTAGAATTAGAATATTTAGCTATTCAGTAGAATAAATATAAACCATTTCAGCAGAGGCTAAACAGCAGCTTATATAAGAGGCAGGAAACAGAAGAATCAGTCCACATATAGATGCTGGCCTTGGTTCGGAGGCTTTATACCGCTTGGGAAGGATAGAAGCAGATATCAAAATACATTAAGGGACTGTCCCAAAATTTCTTCTACAGAAGAGAATTTTCTGTTGTAAGGGGGCCTGATACCAGTACTAAAATAGGAATGTACATTCCACCCACAAAATTTATTTTCTATGTTAGTCTAATTGATAGACCCTGAGGTCTAAAAGTCTCAGTCAGCTTGTTTATTCATTTTGCTCTTTGGGGACCTGTCTGGCACCACAAGTAAGCAAGGCCAGAAAAACACTGTGAGAGGCTGTTTCTGTGGTATTTGCCATCTGACCAGAAAGAATCACAGAAATCTCCTGGAGATGTTTACAACCAAGAGGTTTGCRTAGGAGGAGAATTTACTAGTCCTTTGTTAAACTCAAACAGTAAATTCACTAACCTTTTTAACTTTTACAATAACTAGTCCTGAAATTATCTAAATCTATACTGAAAACAAATGAAAGCTGTGTACAATGCTATATGGACATACAGCAAGCTTAAAAGTCCTCCMATTCAATGTATGAGCAGGTAGCGGGCTAGGGTAGTGTTTCCTTTGGTAGAATAAGTGTTATTGCCTCTCAGCGKTTTTTTCTGTCTCCTATTTTTAACAATTTTCTCCTCTCACCCAAGAGTGAGAGGAGATGAAAGACCATGTTTTGAAACTGTATGAACAATATTGGTCTTTGCTTCTGATTTTTCTGTACTGACTGCTGTTAAATCGGACTATTTTGCACTGTCTCRTGGAGACAGAAGGAAACAGAAACTTCAGAGATAGACTAGTAACAGGCATCATGTGCTCTGCTGGTTTTAACTGCTTATTCTCCACCAGCTTCCTGTGACAGCTCCAAAAAGTAAGGAAGTGAGCCATGTGGACAAGTCACTTATATTAACCTCCATGGGACAGAGGTTTTTATATGGCATGGCAATGAGAACTCCAGCACAGCTGCTAGGTCATGTCATTAGTAGATCTGGCTTCATATATCCTGAATTTTTCTTTTATGAACATAACTGTCTGTTTGTATGTGTACGACTAAGCTCAAGGTCATCTTCTACTCATGAGGTATGAGCTAAAATCCTAACGAAGCCTTAATCAGARATTCAGAAGAAAATAGGGAATATATCAACAGTACATGACTTCAGTACATTTTGGGTGAAATACTGTCTCCACCACTATCATTTGGCTTATTGTCATATAACTATTCATTTCAGTGAGGCTAGAATTCAGTAATTCTATGTAGACTATATCAGAAGTGCAGTGTAGGATGTTGGGAGACACTGAGAAAATTTATCTGTTTTCCATCGCAGGCTCAGTATTTCTGGTAGGAAATACATAATTTATCGCTATTTTAAAATAATCTCAAACCTTTTTGATACTGTCAGTATTGTCATCTATAACAGTCAGAGGACTTTCATTTTCTTAGAGCTGATTTTCTGCCTTTCTCGTTAAGCAGCATCTTACATTGAATATTCCTGAAAATAAACAGTCATTTAGAGAATTAGTTGTATTCTTTTAAACAGGAGAGCAGTTTCTTTTCATATAATCAAAATTTAACTCTCTATGTGGATTTAGGACTTCATCCTTTGAATATATTTGCATGACTAATTTCTCATACCTGAGTAATTGGATTATCTGGAAAAAGCACTAATGTGAGGAAAATAGTCTTGAGTGACTATGTGTGAAAGCAGGATTATGGGCAGCCTTATTAAAAAGCTGAAGTAGAGCCTTGACATCAAAAACAGTTATCAGTATCTCTTCCTCCCGAAATTGTAGAAAACAAATAGGTAAACTGTTGTCATTCATTATCTTCTTCAGTAAAACAAGGTTCTGCATTACGCTGTTATAGTTTTAGCTCAACAAATAATTTTAAATTAATTGGATTCATGCTGAAATGTTATGCTGAGTCAGCACCTAAAAGGAAAGTCCATAATTCATGCATGTAGTGAAAGGTAGGTCTTGGAGGTCAGCTTGATCTCTGGATTGTGGAATTCTATGAGAAAAGTTTACTTACAAGACATAGAGTGTATTAAGTATTCAGAAAGTACTTCTTTATAGAGTTTATAATAAATTCACTTTTCTGTGTACTGTATTCACTAGAGATTCATATTCTCCTCATAAACTCAGTAATAAATTTTTTACCTCTGATTTCAAAAGCTGTGATACTTTTTGTAATAATAAATATTGTCCCAATGGGACTGTGAATATACTGATCACAAAAAGCATCTTGTGAGAACTTCCATAACAATGAAATAAAGACCTTCTAGCTTCTCACACAGAAAATTAGGAGAATCTCTCTTGAATATTGGTATCTACTGTCAATAATTCACATAATATAGTGATTTATTTAATTCCTTAAGAGCATTTTTGTATTATACACAGATAATGACAACTTGTTATGTATATGGTTTTAAATATTTGGAAATTTCTTTGCAGAGTGCTCTGTGGTTCATTAAACCTTTCCATTGTGTGTTCRTGGTTTTAGTGGCAGACAGCATATTGATAAATGAGATGATTTAAGAGTGTATTCTTTTGAAATGCAGTACAGGGCTTCTAAATATTCTCTTTTCAACTCCTCTCTCAAATGGAGAATCTTTCATGATAACTTGAACATTCTTCTGAGTGAAATTTTTGGTTAATGCCCGGCTTATACACCATCCTTGACCTTATTGTYCATATTTGGCTTCTTGTACAGTTTGGTCCCATATTATCCAAGTAGACTCAGGTGCATTGCTAAATTTGGCTTGGAAAAAGATATCTCCAAGCTGGCTTTCACTTCAGGCTCTGCTTCTGGATCTCTTTCTTCCTCCTACAAATATAAGATACTCATATTTACTAAAGAGTCTGACTAATTAGTAGTCTTTAGCATATTTATCYTCACAACACAATAATGCAGATCTAATGACTGCTTGTCATGCTACATATGCTTGTAGCCCAAAGAAATGCAACATATATTTCCTCTAAGGTCATGGTATAAGTTGCAATACAGCAGAGAGAAATGGTAGCTAACTCTGAACTTCTGCATTCTTGAAGACTAGCATTATTACAGTGTTTTGRCATTCTTTCTTCTCTTCCCATATCTCAATCTTATTTCAGCTCCTGATATACCATCAGCTTTACCCTTCCTTTCTCTATCTCAATTAYATACTCCATCAGATAATCCACACTCACTTTCCTTCATCCCAAGCCCCAGAAACCAGAATTATTCTTCCATCATGCACTTGGGGTAATCCTTTCCCATAAATAAAAAGTGCCTGCCATTCTTTTCCCTTGCTCGGGATAGTACTGGATAATACCTTTTGTGCTCAAATATAGTTCTGCTTGGCCCCAATATGCTGCTTGTTTTTCACAAAATACTAATGTAGCTTAAAATAGCCTGTAAGAGCAGTCTGCTTGCTAAAATCAATAGTAAGAAGGCTGCTTCAGAAGAAGCTTTGGGTTTTTCTTTATGCATATGGAGAAAAAAAATAGTAGAAGGTTATTTGGTTTCTAAATGTCTCCATCTCCAGCCCACTTAACATTCAGCAGTGAACTGCATGGCCATAGAGTCTAGGGCAATTTGTTAATTTTTTTTAATCATTTTACTTGTCATTGTTACAGAGGCTCCATGCCCGTGTCCACCAGTACAGTGCTGGGGAAGGCAGGCCACCCTCAGGCTGGYAGAGATAACAACCCACAACAACACAAATATTCTACGGAAGTAGACGCTGAGAGGCAAGTTTTCAACACAGATCATCTCCTGCTCAGCAAAAGGATAGAAAAAGAGTTAAAGCTGAAGAGTTGAGGAAGAAGTAACTTGTGGCCTAGCCCATTTCTGCTACAGCCAGGATTCTTTCTCTGGATGTGCCTTAATTGGATGCACAGGGAATAACACCTGTGAGTCTCTAAACACTGAGATAGGAAAATACTCCTAGCATTTTGGAATTTCAGCCTTATCAATGTGCAAACTACATTTATCTTAGGGCCGACATCTYGTGATCACAGTCTCCTTTCCCATGACACCCCTTCATTACAAATTGTGAAGCTGTGTACACTCTGTGCTAGAGTAGGGTTACCTATACTCAGATAAGCTGTCTTTGTGTGCTGTGGCATGGACAAAAAAAAGCCTTTGGCACAGTCACAGAATCTTTACTTGGGGAAAATTGCAATTACTGTTGACTGGAATTTAGATAGAAAAAAAAATAGAATCAAGCAAGAGCTTAGTATACATTTCAAAAGTGTTCTACATGTTGAAGTCTACTCAAAACATAAACTATTTAATCAGTTATGGTGACTCAAATATGTTCTAAATATAATATTAGTGATTATATATCCTGACAAACTTTTACGGAAATGAGCATAAGAGACCTAAAGAGACTCTGGGCCTCTCTTTCATTGTTTTATGTTGAAAACATTGTTTAGTTAAACAGCATTATAAGATTAAATGGTTACTCGTAGGACTGCCAAAAACATTGTTTGTTTAAAGTGGTTTGTATTTCTTTTAATAACAATCATGGAATATTACTATAGCAAACTTATATCTTAATTATATGGTTTTAAGCTTCAAAAGTATCCTGGAGTTATCTTCAGCTAATTAGTCCTCTGAGCTTATTGATTAAATTTATTTATATTGCATAGGTCCCCTGATATTTAACCATCTCATGTCTGACTGAAAAAGAGTTGGAGGAGGAAACYCTCCCCTCCTCCCCACATCGTTGTTTTAAACATTTAGAACTATGCTATGTGAACACATTATAAGCTGTTTTTGTAATTATTAAGAGTTAACTGAAAAYGAGTTTTGAATGGAGATAATGGGTCATTATTAAATCCTTGGCATTTGGAAGTGCTATAGGCATTTCTTTTAYTAAATCGTAGGCTTTATTTTTACAAATCAGAAGCTTGGAGGGGCAATTAGAAGCACTTGATGCAATTATTTTGWTCCCAGAATTTCACATACAATAGCAGCATTTGTCTTGGAGCTGTGCTACTTTRTACAGCTGAGAAAACTCCTGCAGAACTTGGTGCCCTGACATGCTTGGATCTGCAGCTTTCCTCACACTCGCCACAGGATTAAGAGAACAACGGCAGAATCAGTCATCACAGACCCATCTTTCTGCCAAAAGTAGAAAATTCAATTATTTTCCTTATTCTTGCTACACAGTATTTCTGAGTGATTTAAATATTAGTAAACCAAGATTATCTCAATGAMTGAAGGAAGGCAAGAGAAGACAATTCAGGATTTGACAAAGAAAAAGCAAATAGCATATGGTTGCTGCTTGGAAGTTTCCAGTAGTTCTAGAATAAAAACCTACTAATGGGACAGAATGCTAGGAAGCTGCTGAATACTAGCATAGTTATTTCTACTGCCTCCGTTCTAATAATGGCCTAATGTCTTCCAKTCATTTTTCCCTCTCCATTTTTTTTTCAGTCTTTGTCTTTCCATTACGCTTCTTTTGCTATTTTTTTAAATCTTCCTCTTCCTTTCTTCAAATTCCTCTCTCTAAGTTCTCTAACATTCTCCAATTTCTTTTGTATAATTTTAGAGAGGTGGTGCCAATTCCATCTTTCGTAAGAAATCAAGATCAGAGGAAGCATTCTTAAAGAAAATCTAACATGTAAAATGCAAATCATGCAAATCATCTTTCCCTACTATGTCCAGTAATGGCCGTTGTGAAAAATAACTAATGAATGAAAAAAATCAAGACAAGTCTTTCCTTGACTTGATGGAAGGCAAGTCTGATGAAAAATCAAGCACTATGAATTCTTAAGAGGAGTTTCATCTCATTTGTTCATGTCTATTCATTAAAGAAATGTATACATATATTTAGAAAATTTTGCCAKTAATGAAAATATGTTTCTTCATAATCTTTCATATAATGGCGTATTTAGGTAAGCATGAATCTAGATTCACTATTCTAAAGAGAAATAGTCAAAATGTGACATTCCTTCTTTTGTTTTTTGGAGTATTCCATGTTACTAGAAGGTTGCAAATAGTTCATCAGTCATATATTTCATTTATCATCWCTGAATGGAGTTTAAAAGGAATGTATGTGTTGCTTAATATGCTGCTTTAATATAATACAGTCAATTTAGGTGTAGAATTAAGTAGATAAGAGTAGATATGGTTAGCTCATGAACTGATTAAGGAATCTTTACTACCTAAGGCATAGGCATGGAGGAATCCTTCTAATGTATTTACATATGTCCTAAACCCACTAACTGATTAGATAAAATCTTATAAATGCCCAAGCTATGTGTCCCCAGGTAGAGCCCTCAAGAGTATTTGCATACAAAACCTCATTTTGAAAGACAGACAAGTTCATTTGGGGCAGCTGTGTAGCTGTGTCATTAGTAAAAAGGTTAAAAAGAAAAAAAAAAAAAAAGATAAAATAGAAAAAGAGGACCCAGTCTGAGGAGCTCCCGTGACAGAAGCACTCCATGCATGTAAATCTTATTAACTCTTAAATATGACACATATCCAAAGCATAAAGAGTGAAATTCAGAACCAAGGACTGGGAAAAATGAATGTTGATTTGAATGTAGTGTCTCTGGATGAGTGCTGGGAACTATGAASACTCTGATTTCACAGCAGCCTGAGCTGACCTAGCTGCTTGCTGCTGTCTCCAGCTGCAGGAGACCACAGGCTCCTCTCCTGTGTTCTGCACAGGTGTGACGGTTACGCTCACTCCCTCACCGCTCGTTCCATGACAACAGGTGCTCGCTCCAAGCTCCGCGGAGCAGGTTGAGCACATCCGCAGTGGGCTGTTTCAGGATACTTTCCGCATGGAAAATTTTATACATTTTTTGTTTTCCCCGTGGTCAATAGTTTGTGTTGAGATTTACAAATTAAGTCTTGTTAAATAAACCTCTTCTTTATTTCAATTAGGGGGAATAACAGAAAAAAATATGACAACTCTACTCTCCCAGAAGSAGCATAAAATTATTAAGATATTATTAATAAAATACACCTATTCTGTTAAATGTTCTTAATTAAAAATATAGAGAGAATTATTTATATTATCTTACTGGAAACCATCAAGGATTTCTTCCCTTTAACAGGTTTGAAAAAGTGCATGATGTYTACAATATGTAATTCATTTTTCTGAAAAAATTTGGGTAGAGATGAAAATTATTCCATAAATATAAAATAGAGGGACTGTTAAGAGCAGCTGCCCTTGCCATACATATGAAATTGTCTGCAGTGTACCTTTAATGCTCTGGTTAATTTATTGACAGAACAACATCATTATAAATGAGCGAGGGGATCAGCTGTTCATGTTTCTGAGTAAAGATGAGAAATTGTTTTGGATTTCAGTAACCAGCTTCAACATGGCATTGCTCCCAGCAAGACATTAAGAAGCTTATAAAGGTTGGTGAACACTGCAGAAGGTATATCATACGTGTTTCTTCAAATCTGAACTCTAATACAACCTTGATGATACTTAGAAACATTTTATTTTTGATTCGTATGTTTATGCTATTGATTTTTATTTTTTTAATTGGAAAGCTTTGCAGAGAAACAACTGTCTCCAGAATATTTCATGACTATGAATCTCCAAAAGGTTTAATGCTAATGCTGATTCATGCTAATGCTGATTCTATTTACCTAGAAAAAAAATCTACTCCTCAGTTAGGAAACAACAGTTATAATCCATCAAAAAAATAGCAGCTTCTTTTAGTGAATTTAAAAGAAAGTACTCAGAGGAACAATTTAGAAAGAAATTTGTGACCAAAAAGATAAAATGTTTGATCTGGTAAATAAATGTGAGGAAAAATATTGTTTTTTAAAAACATCAAACACTAAATACCAAGGAACAAGCTTGTCTTCTATGGAAAACAGGAGACTTTTACAACTGAAGGTCCATTTTCTTGCTTTTGCACTAGATAACTAGAAGCATAGTTTCATTCAGAGGCATTCTGAGGATACAAAGTTGTCAGTTGGAGATGAAGGTGTCCAGCACCTGTAAATCTAGAGCCATAAATTTTAGTGAGCAGACTAAGGGACTGCACAACTTAAATGAAATCTTACCAAGATCCTCAGAAAAGTCCTTGAGCAGCAGCCTAACATTTTAAGTGCCTAAATTCCTCTGCTAATAAAATCCAAATGGCATTCCAGTCAGCTTGCAGGCTCCTGTCAGCTAGCGTTTCTTTGGTGCCGAGGTCTTCTCCTTCTTGTGTGTGGAGCAAGAATCCCACCCCCAGCTACTCCTCTGTGGAAAAAAAGATAACTTCCCAAGGCAAGGAAATGATAAAATGAAGTCTCTATCTTGTTTTAGTGCCAGATATCTACAGAAGTATGATGGTTATTACTTTGTAGCTCCCATCTGAAAATTTGACTGAAGGATTTTTGTGTCTTTTTTTTGGCTTTAGTAACACTCATAGTAGTATGTGTATATATATATATATGTGTATATATATATATGAGAGTTTATTGATTTTGTGAATGTCTCACCAAACCTAAGGCCAGCATTGATTTGACAGTCTACAGACAGTTAAATAACACAGAAGTTATGTAATTTTCTAAATAATACTAAATAATGCTGAATAATAAATAAAAAGGCATGCTCATGGATTTAGGTTTCTATCTCTTTGAAAGCTCATTTTGATGTTTCTTTTTGATTAATACTAACGCAAATCATTCCCTTTTAAGCTGCAAATCTCAGCTTGTTCATATTGCATAAAGWAAGCATGCACGAACTGACCTATAGGGCATTAATTAGGCATATACAGGTTGTTTTAGTAAACATAAAAATCTCCTTGGCTTAGTTTGGCCTAAGTGAAATAGTTCACCTAAATACACCTACCTAAACAAGGGCATGTGAGAGACGCATTCAGGATGACAGAGCTGCTCTTTCCAWTTCCTCTGCCTCTCTCTGAGCCGATAGTCCTTGCAGGATATGCTAATATTGCCATCATCACACAGCCTCTGACTCTGCCTTCAGGGAAGGAAAAACACAAGCTGGAGTGAAAGATTTCTCTCAGAAAGCCCATTTGAGAGGTCACCTGAGAGTAACAAACAGAACTCCACTGTGTTTTCTGGTTTGGAATATTTGCAAGTTTATGAAAGAGCCACGGAGACATACAGCAGGGTATGGCTGAGCCATAGCATTTTCATTAGAAAACAGAGGAGGGTCTAGGGAGTTAAATTCAAGGACTGAATAGAAGTCGGTCAAAGCTGTGCAAGAGGGGCCAGGAAAGCAAAAGGCAGCTGGAGCTGGGCTGGTTTCCAAAGGCAAAGCAGTGCTGATTGATGATTAACAAGAAGACCATATAGTATCCTTTTATTTGTTTGAGGATTTTGTTATAGGGTATTAATTAACTCTTTGTTGTGCATGGCATCCACATGTGAAAAATATGCTTAGATAGTTCTAGGTTAGAATTCATTACAAATCAGGCAAATTCCCAGGTTCTGTAAGAGTGATGATTCTTCAATAGTCTTCCAAACACCAGATGTATTCCTAAAAGGCAGGATGTCAGTAACATTGACAAAACACCCTGCAAAGAAGTTAGRCTTGTCAGCATTTCAGCACTGGGCACCAGAGCTCCCTGATGTAGTCTAACATATTGATGCCTGGGAGCCAGCTACCTGCCCTCTCGTTAGCACAAGGGCACTCACTAGCACTGTCAAAAGTAATGAACGTGACAGGGGACTGCCTGGGGGATACATGTCATTGACAAGGTGCCCTTTTCTACCAAACAGCTTGCAACCACTAGGTTATCCAACGAGTGTGAGAGGGGCAACATCTGACTTCAAATTGCCTAGAGCTATTCTTCTTGTTCCTGTCTTCACAGGCATGATGTCTCTCAACATCGCTTTACACATGTTGTACCTCTTCTTACAAATGCAACTCTGGCCTTAAAACATTAATCGAACTGGATCCCAGTGGTGATTAATGAGAAAGCTCTTTCACRCTAGCTCAATTGGTTCGATTCACATCATCTCTTCATAAGCGCATCATCTCTTCATACTTTCATTTGACATTAACAACAATGTATTTGTGACAAGGATTGTATTGCAATCAAAAACACCTTTCCAATTAAGTGCAAATTTGGATACCAAAATAGAATGTATGAAATAGCATTCTTAGCATAATGCTATTGCAGTGGGTTTATAAACAATTTCCTAGCATCACAATGCTGTCAGCTCAATGGATTTATAGCATACTGGAATGTGATGCATCAGAATAAACACTTAAAGTATGTGGATAAGATGCAAATCATTCACATTTTGCAATGTTTTGAGATATTTTGTCAATTTTTTTTTTCCATGTTACCTGGACTCTCCTATTTTAGWTTCATCTCACAAGACCTTCCATGTGTTCTTGGCATCTTCTTGTGCTTCACGCAGGCATAAGCTAAGACATTTGCTGAATTGTTCAATTTTATTTCAGCTGAAGTGTTTTGTGGAAGGAAAATAATGTTGTCCTGTGGTTTCTGATCCCTTCCAAAGAGGCATTTTCATTTGTCAGGCTTTTGTTCTTCTGGGAGAATGAAAACAAACACACAGAAATGTCCCATTCTGTACTCCTGTCTCTGCCTCTAGCTCAGTGGGTGGCCTTAGGCAAATCACTTTACATAGAAGGTAGTGGGGCCTGTTCTAGAGCGGAGGAAGGAGGTCTGGCCCTGCAGAATTGCTGTTTTGGATGAAGGCCCTWTGCAAAAGTGCCTGTCCCAGGAAAACAAACATTCAAGCAAATTGCTGTGTTTTACAGGATGAACTTTATGCTCAAAACTCAAGTGGGTTTGAAATTTACTTGCAGAAAATATAAGTCAAAACTTCAAGGAATAATTAAATGGCTTTAGCTGGGATGAATGTACTTTACAGTAATTCTAATGTTAATGAATTTAACTAACCCCTAAAGATTTTCACATCATAGCTGAGTCAGCTGATCTAGTTGAGATCATTCTTGTTCTTCCCCTTTCCTTTCTTCTCTTATTTGTTTTGTCAGGTGGAAGAAACTCTACAGAAAACATTATATGCCTGTTATTTCAAGGAAATTGTTAACATTTTGAACACTTTCCAAATTTAATAGATCTCTCCACAAATTCATAAATTCATTCACTCATTCACAATAACTTTGAGAGTGCTGCATTCACAATAGCCAGAAATTGAAAACAATCCTTGTTGGTGTGGCATCACATCACATGTTATAGTGATATTCAGAAAATGCATGTCAGGAAAGGAAATTACATAGAAAATATGCTATACTGTATCTTGCAATTTATGGTTATAATGAGTCCCTTACTAATATTATCTTAAGGCAGAAAAAAAGACATGGAGCAACTGTGCTTTCCCTTGCTTTGGTTTTTACCTACATTATACATGCACCCTAATACTGTATCTGTTAATGGGAAGCACTAAACAAAACAAAATGAAAAAATCCATCTGCAAACTTTGTAAAGTTTGCTACTGCATATACAAAAATGCAATTTTGAAAATATTTTTATGTATATCCTTATCAAAATAAGAGTGCAGACCTTGCCCCAAACCAAAACCTGTCAGTGTCAGTATTCTCAACAATGATTTTCTGAAAATGTAATGTTTCCAGGGTATACTGACAGAATTTATGTGCCTGCATTCTTATCTGAAAAATTTGCTGGTCTCTCTTTAAGCATAAGAAATTAATCTTTAAAGATTGAGCAAATTCCCTATGCATGCAACATCAACAATAAACACTCCAGAGTTACAAAGTGGCTTTCCTCCATCCATTAATTCAGCATGACACTAAATGAACTTTATTAACACATTGGCATGTAAAAGGGACCTGAAGAAGTGACATGATTGGATCGAGGACATATGGTAGGTCAACAGTAGAAGTAAAAAGAAAATCCAGTACAAAATGGGATGCCTGGCAGTTTCACCTACAGGCAGAGTGCTGATACTGTTGTAGAAATTCTTCTTCCTTCTCTGACTTCTGCAAGTTGGATATTTCTACCCAGCTAAGTCAATTGAATTCTGCTGACTCCCTTTTAGGCCCTTTCTTTTCTGGTCCTCATAAGGCTGAAAACAAAATGYATTAGTCTAACTAGAAAGGATCTATAATGACCTTTTAGTGACTTGCTCATTTSTTTATTAACAAGATTGCTTCTGGTTCTGCCTTTGAACTGAGAAGATGCAGCCTTTTTTCTCTTTTCTGAAAGCAAAGAATTACAAAGATAGTGCGGATTAGGTATGTAAAAGGGGGAAATATTTTTTACAGAGTGAGACATTTATACTCCTTCTGTTAAATCATTGGAACTCATTGCTGTCTTTCTGAGAGGCAAGTGGGAGCTTTAGGCTCAAACTAGTGTGGACATCCCAGCCTTCCTTGAAAATTTCTACTTATTCTGGAAAAAAAATATTTCTCTCCATCTTTTGCAAAACTAGAAGACTCAAGCAGTCTGTCTTAAAATGTCACTGATGTGCACAAAAGTGTGCCTGCATCTATGGTATGGTTTTAACTGATATTAAACTGTACTGAATCTCGTAAGATATTTTAAAATACCAAAACCCACAGGGTCCAGTAAACTACAGAATGAACAGTAAAAGTGCTGCAAAGATTTCTCTTGATTTTTTTTTTTCCTCGACTTGTGGTTTTCTTATACAAATTAATATTGGTAGAATTGTTTATCAGATCCAGACAATTTTCCTTGTTATATAGGAAGGTCAGACACTGTTAGATATGATTCTRATTGTGATTTCTTCTAAAAGGTTAGCTATCCGTAGGGAGAGGAGACATCGTACCTGCAGTTTATCTCTATAGTGTATGCCTATTACACTCAAAATACCGTTTGGAAATTCTAATCACTGCAAATCCATATTTCTCTGGTTTTTTTTTCCCCCTCTGCTTCTCTCTCCATGTACCTATCTGAAGAAGGTAATAGAATTTGGAAGCTGGTACTTAGTGGAAAAAACCCTTTGGGCATTATAATTCTTATTTCATGCAATTATGCTAAAAATTTTTATGGACCAAATATGTATATGACAAAGTAGAAAACCAGTAACAGTGGTAGAATAAGAGACACTACAATTTCAATGCAATTTCATATTCAAATGTTTGAAATGATTTCTCATTCTCTTTACTGACACAAAACCTTGTGAACTTAAAGCAAGACTAGCCAGTCACAGTGTCAAAAAGTACAAAAGGAGATATCTATTCACTCAACACATTGCTAAAGTATGGACCTTAGGGATRCTTAAAATGTATGTGGGTTTATGGCTTCAAAAGTGAATTGAGYAGATTCATGGAAGAAGACTAAGACAAAGGTACTGAAAGGTCCTTCTTTTGACTTAGAAATTCTCTGAACCACAGGTCCCTGGAGAGTGGAAGGGTATCCTGAGAAATATTGCTGCAAACATTTTTCTCTTTTATTTATTTATCTTTTTCCCTCTTAGACTTTTTCTTAGACATGTCTTCTGTCATAAATATGATGTGGGACTGCAGATCTCACCCAGAGCACAGGGCTCTTAATTTTACTGTCTAATCTGGTGTATATTAAGATTACTGGTATGAAGTTTTCTTAATTAAATGTAAATAATATATTGAACCTGAAAAAGTATTAGGAATTCGCATAATGCAGATCATTTGTTTACATTTGAAAAATCATGACATCTTATTAGTTGTAATGACTATAACAAAACTGAATTGTTTTTCCATACATATGTGAAGCGGGTTTGTGTGCACCTGTGTGTGTACACATGGTGCTTCAGCTACATCTATGCTGTATCTATGATCTAATCATTCCCAGAGAAATGGAGACTTGTAAAGCAGGTGTAGTTTCACCAGTAAATAATATAATGCTCTTCCTGTACCACAGTTAGTTGATAGAGAGACATCTAGAAATGTTTCTATCTATCTTGAGCAGTGGCAGCTCTAAGGCTTTTTAGATGACAGGAATGTCAGCAGAAAATTTAGGAGTGGACTTGTTTGTGTGTGTGTGTGTGTCCATAATATAGTACAGTTTAAAAAATACTCAAAAAAATAAGTTGCTTGCTGACAGGATAATTTTAACAATATAGAAAATTTTGTTAGTTTGCACTGGAAATGAGGAAAAAAAAAAAAAAAGAAAAGGCCAATATCTTAAGTACTGCTTTCTGCACTGCCACATAAATGGCTACAGTTTAATGTCCTGTTTTTCCACATGTTGCTAGGGTGGCCAGACTTCAAAAGCCTAAAGTATGGATTAATAATGTAGCTAATATGTGTAGCTCTGTTATCTCCTTGGGTAGACTTTCAATGATATAATACTATTATACTTCTCCGAATAAACTGGATACTGTTGCCAGGACAATGAGCTTTTGTTTCCCTTTCTAGAAGAACTAGGACTTCTGTAATCAATATTTCATGAGAAAAGGCTCTAATCTTAGCAGTAGGTTCTTTGATCTCATAATGTATATAGGGAGATAGCATGAACTGGGCCACAGACTGTTTCAAGTAGGATATCTGGGCAGTTCAATAGTAAAGGTACTGTGCCTATTGCTTGAGAAGGTGAGTTCAAGTCACTGCTGTGTGACCTTAGATAAGTCACCAACCCTCTGAGTCATGTTTCTTCATCTCATAAAAAGGGAATAAGTTGAGAGGTTCTTTTTCTGTCTTGTGTGGTAATTGTACAGCTAAATGCATAAGAACTGGTTAGGAGAACTATAATGATAGGGACTACATGAGTATATAATGCTTCAGCAGGGAAACAGAAATGTTAACTCTAAGGTGCACTGTGCTAAACTAATGACTGTTTGGAGTTGATGTGCCTACTTTATTTCAGTGCTGAAAGAACTCTGCAATGTTACAGTGGCAAACTTCTGTTTTAAATTCCATGTGCCCAAGGCTTAAACAGTGAAATTGCTGTAGCCACATCTGTAGCACATTTAACCTAAGAAAAAAAGCCACTGAGTATCTGCTGTTCTAAAATAATGTTTTAAGAATTTACATGGGTGTAAAAGGATTTATGCAACGGCATTGATGTCCAAATTTTAATACCCACTTTTCATTTCACAATCATTCCCATACTGTTACTTTTAGTTTATATGAACTAGATTAGACAGAACTGAAAAATGGTTGAATGTATTCGTTAAAGCCCCAGCTGGTGTTTCCATACTGTGCTGCCTTTTCCACCCTTTTTTCACTTCTCCCCAACTCCCAAGTTTTTAAATTCTCAGTCTTTTCTTGCAGAATAAGGCTTTCCAAATGTAATGAGGTGAGGATCTAAGATGAGGATTCTCTTCAGCTCAGCTCTCTAAAACTCCTTGAGCAGTCTAAGGGGCAACATGCTGGGTCTGGAGGCATCTCCAAATGTGGTTGTTCTCAGTTATGCATAGTAAGGATAAGTCATTCAGAAGTTGCAGCAAGTCAGAAAATTAGAACTCAGTCTGAAGGGCCATATGAATTCACAGACTTGCTGTAGAGACAAAACAAGCCATTGGAATTTCTTCTCTGACTGTATTTATGTGCAATGTCCCACACTGTACCAAAGAAACAATTTGCTGTGGTATTGTGGATAAGTTTATGGGAATGAAAGTTTTGTAGAAAGTTAAAACTATCATCTAATAATATGAATACTGAGTATAATGTGATAACAGGAGCTTTCTTGAAGAACTATTTTTTAGATGTATGATATAACCATAAAAAACTATGTTACTTAAATATTAAGSCAAAATTTCTTATTGTCATTTTGTGTATTGTTATGGAAAACGGCGAACACAGTTAGCATACTCACCTCTTCAGTGTACTAATATGGGTTACATTAAAACTTACAGGTCTTTAAGGAAATGTCCTTTAATCTTTAATGGGACCTAGTGGAGTTCAAAAAGGATTTATCTTAGAACAAACACTGTTTTGCTTTAAAAATTGGGCTTTTTCTTTGAAAACTGCAAAGAATTTCTATATTTTTCTTTAAGAATCTTACTTCTGTTCTTTCTGGAAAGATGAGGAAAATAATTTGTGAAGTAAGAAATATTTTTTTTTTGCTGCTTTTTAAACTTTTTCATACTGGATTAAGTAAGCAAATATGAACACAGGGCAGAAAATATTGTCCCTTACAACAAATATGTGGATAACTGGTATGAATAAAAATGGAAAAAAGATTGATTATAATAATCCTTATAAGAAAAATAGCAATAATCTTGAAATTTATTTTAATAAATATATATTTTCTTTCATTTGCAACTATACAAAAGAAAAATACATAGACATATAAAATACATGATTTTGATATATAGCATTCATTTTCATCTAATTTTGAAGAGTGTCCAATATCTTAATTGTGACAGTGCAAGCATCTCTCACACAGATTTCATCTTAATCCTCTCTCTGTGCTATACTCCCGTTCCCAGAAGAATCCCAGTTACTAGAAATGTGGCTCTATATGAAGACGTGAAGGCTTGTATATGTGGACAAAACAAGCAATAAAGGGTTGAAGAAAATAACTTTCGTATACAAAAATCTTCTAAGAAGAAAGGCTGTATAGACTTGTCTTCCAACAGAGCAGCCCCATTACTCTGAACTGCTGAAAAAGATAAGAAGGGAAACACATGAAATTCCTTCCATCCCTCTGTGACGAGAAGATGGACAAGATGGCCTAACAGGCATGTTTTGGTGCTGTAACAATATCTAAATTCAATTTCTCGTATGTGAACTGTCTCCCCGAGGTGGAAAGCCTTTCTTGGTGCCATTTTACTTTCTAAAGAGCTTCTCTGCTACATCCTGGAAAGGTCTAAAACTGCCTGGACCAGAGATATCAGGACTGCGCATCCAAGGAATGTTGTTTCCTGGGTAGAAGCCAGATTTGATTTCTGGTAATTTTTCAGTGACTCTAGCTCTTGAGATTATTTTTTTCCAAATCAACTTCTGCTGCTAACAACACTCTGCTCTGTACCATACTCAGCATGTTGTCTAAACAGACCATTATCCTGAGCCCCCACTCACAGAAGGCTGCTACCATGGAGCTGACAAGAGGCCAAATGGTAGGCTGGAGTCCTGCCAAAATTCTCTTTCCCAGAAAAACATGGAGAAACCTTTGACATTCTTTCACCAGCAGGATAGGAAGACATCCTTCAGGTCTAATCCCACCATCCAGTCATCCCACGTTGAGGTGTCTCTTAGGAGATGCAGCCCTTCATCTTGCAATGCAAGCACTGATATGCTGCCCTGCTATTCAGTCATTTCAGATTTATCATGGATTAACTTCTTCCTGTGTTCTTTGGGGCATCAGAAGCAAATAACCTGCAAATGTTATTGAGTCTGAGGGAATTTTTACCACTGTTTGCTTTCTCATGAGAGAAATCACCTTTGCTTATATGAGAATATTATGTGTAGCTGAGACAATTATTTAMTATTATGTAAGTGGAAAGGATCTGAGAAAAGTATCTGCCAAAAGGGTGAAGAAAATGTAACTATGTTACCAAGACACTTGTTTTTATGGACTCATCCATCTTTGTGGCCTGTACATCTTTCATCTGTTTCCTTGATCTTTGGAGAAGACCATCTAGGCCTCCCAAGAATTTCATGTGTTAGAGAATTTGCCTGCCCTGACTAGAAAGTATAGTATTACACTGGTCATGGCATCAAGTTGCAAGCCTGTTTTTCCAGACAGAGCAGACTGCTTATGCTAGTGGTGAGAAAGAGCAATTGCCTTCCTAAGTGAAAGTCTTGGCGTTACTCAGGTTGGTGACAAATCTTTTTGTAGGTTGTCCAGTTGCTTGGTGAAATTTGCCTGGTGAAATTTGCCTGGTTTAATAGTGAAAAAGGGAAAAAGAGGATTGGAAAATAGATTTTCTGTGTCATAAAGAAGTAAGATTTTAGAAAAGAATCCAAAACCAAGACAAAAACCCCTTTATATATGTCATTATATTCAAATAGCCCGTCTACTTGGTGTCAAATGGACTGTTTCATAGAAGATTTTAAGCCTATTTACTTCTTACTGTAACAAAGTAAATTGCCATATAGGATTTTGCATAGATTCAGTTTCAGAATCCTCTCCTGGTTTCTATTCACAGAAAATATTAATGATTTCCATTTATTTTCTGTTGAGAAATGGCCTTCAGAACTGTTTTACCRTTTTTGATCAGTGTTGCTATGCTGTGATAATAGAACTAATTTTAGACTGTTASTTGTATCTGTGATATCTGAGTGGTCATTTTTGTTTGCACGGACTTTAGTTTCATAAATTAGGCAGCTAGCAGTTCTGGAAGCTCTGTTGCTTTGTGTCTTCAGGGGCCCAACCCTTTTCATTCCAAGACTTTTGCCCATGTGTCAGGCAAGGCCTGAAAGGGGAAAATCACTACCCCCTCTCTTCGTTTTCTCTCTGTGTCTTCTTTTTTCTCCCCAAGAGGTCTGAATTTAGCAATTAATCGTACATTACTGGATTTTTGAGAAAGCCGATACTTGGCAGCTGAACACTGCTACTGTTAAAATCTATTGGTTCCCTTGCGTCCTACTCTTCACATACGAAATGATTTTTCTGTGTGTTATTTCTCTACCTCTCAATTCTGTGTAGCAGATGATATGTACAAGCATTCTTTCCTGTTCMCCAAAAGAATAATGTAGAACTATCGTTTTCTACAGAAACTTTTGGARCCTTTTATTCTCCTGTATACTAATACAGTTATAGTTTGCATCAATCGATTATCTAGTTGGAGTGCAAAAGAAGGATWGGCATGCACCTGTCGCAAGTATTTATAGTCACAGTTAACCAATTCTGTGTCTAAAATTAGACATATAGCTTTTTAAAAATCACAAAGGCAACCTGACTTGCAAATAAATCTGATTAGCAGTACTGCATATGAAATAAAGTTTTTTTTTTTTTTTTTTTTTTTTTTTTACTATTGCTGTCAAATCCTGTTGTTTCTCTGTACTGGTGCTCCTTATGATTTCTTTGTGTCTTTAACAACCTGTGAGAAATAAGATGATCTTCCCTAGACTTAGAGAACACATAGTTTTATATTTTTGATCTCTTTCGTACGTCTAGGGTCTCGGTTTTTTTGTTATTTTTATTATTTCACTATCTGGGGAAAAAAGATGGTAGTGTTGGAATTTTTCCATGATTCCCTTACTTGATTCATTGTTTGGACTATCATTGTTATCGGACAGTTTTTTATTCAATAAATCTACTGTGTCAACCATCCCCAGCTCTGATTTTCTTGGACATATGCTTCATTTTTCTGTACTTCACAACAAAGGACTCAGAATAATCTTGCTGAATATGAGAAGTTTACCTAACAGAATTGATTATCTCAGAGGTCTGCTTTCTTAAACACAGCTGCAGTTCCCAGCCYTGTCTAAAACATAGTTTGACAATGGCAAAACAGACAGTGAACTTACAGTACCTGGTCACCACATGTTCAGATTCTGATCTCCACAGAGGAAATTTTAATGTCCTCTATACGGTTTTAAATTCTATTGACATGACTAACCTTGTCTAGTTTGCAGAGAAAGTGTAGCTTCACAAATATAAAATAACATGTGGCTTGCATTTTTTAAATTTATTTTTATTGCAAAGGTACTTCACAACCCTTTCAAAGGTTACATCCACTAYGTGTAAAAAGTTCCCATTTTTTCAGTAAGTTTAGGAAATAATCTAATTTCAAGAAGTCAAAATAATTTTATTCCTCTCGCATATAGTCAGCTCTCCTTTACCCATAATGCTTATCTGTCCAATAACTAAACTCTGTCACCTGAGCAGCTTAAACAAATATATCAGAACTGCTTCTATCTGTACCAGATGAGTTCCAATATGGCCTGTTATCTTCAACAGAGAAACATAAAACTATTGGTAAGCCTCTCCTAGATCCAGCTCAAATTCGGAAGCCCCAAAGTGATATTTCTTCAGCTCTTTATCAAATCTAGTTAAATGAGTCTGCACCACGAATAAATAAATAAACACACATGCAAAATTAGTTGTTCTGTAGGATAAGAATCTTTGAACCTTATGAGATGATGCTTATATATTCTTTCAGCATGGCTTTTGAATCCTAAGGCTCTTCTCAAGGCGTGAAAAAAGGATCCTGCTAAATGCTGTTGCTGCTGCTATTCTTCTGTATTTGGGTGTGTGAGGGGCCTCATTTTACAATTTTGGCTCTATGTGAGCCTTATTGAGCCCTCCTCATTGTGAGGCAGTCTCACTGGTTCATTTTTTTCCAGATAGAGCATGTGCTTGGTCCTTTTGCCTACTAACATACACCATTTCCAGTTCAGTTTGATGGTGCTTGTCTTTTCTGAAGTCAATTCACAGGGGATATTGACCTTTTCTTTAAATTTAGTCTTTAATTCAGCTAAAGGTTTCACTTGTTCAGAGGGCAATGTCAATCTCTGTCTACTATGACTATATTAGAAGTCAAAACTCTTGCTTAAAGCTCCTACATTAGCTGTGTGAAATTAGACAAAGTGAATAATCCAAATGTCTGAATTATTTCTGTTGAAAAGGCTGTTCTTTCTGATGCTTGACATGAGATTTGTCTCAGTGAGGTAGTGCTCTTTGCTATTGTTTGTAACTGGTCGTCCAAATTAGCAAGTTGATAGCAAATTAGCAAATTTAGCAAACTGGTTGCCAAAATCAAACTATTACTAAGATCTTTACATCAAAGTAACTTGGCATACACCTTATTTATYTTGATAAAATTAAATATTTTGTATTTATTTACAAAAAAAATAATAGAGCACAAAAGCAATACCTTACAAGATGAAGTGGAAGATGTTTTTTCCTTAGTGGTGATTCAGTAATGACAAATCAGTGGCACCCACATTTTCTGGATAACTTTAAGTTTCAGAGGGAGCCTCAATATGTCAGTCAATATGTCAAGAATTCTCTCCAGATCCTTTAAACATCCCTCGCCTGTCCTTTTTCAYCAAAATGATGATATACCAGCAATTTGCTCATTAAATGTGTTTAATACAATAAATAAATAAGGTGCTGAATTTTGCTAAACACAACAGGTGGTGGGGACATAGAGAGATATTATGTGAAGAGCTTTAAGAAAGGGCCATATCTTTTATGGGAGACATTGCAGGATGCTGACAGAGGGGCTGAACAGGAGGGAAAATAGAGCCCTCAGAGCCCTTTAGTGCACCTAAAGGATGAGAGGATCAGAGACCTGAGAAGGAAAATGTAATTGAAGTAGAAATGAGAAAAGGATGAGAGTGTCAGGGGAAAATTAAAATAGAAGGAAGGAAGGAAGATCTGTGATATTTTTATATATATTGCAATGAAACCAGAGCTCTAGTTAGGGCTAGGAACCTTGCACATAAAAAGAGGGACATAGCAGTTGCTTTGAGTTTTCATAGAATTGTAGAATCGTTAGGGTTAGAAGGGACCTCTAGAGGTCATCTAGTCCAACCCTCCTGCATACACARGGTCACCTAGAGTRTGTGGCACAGTATTGTGTCCAAGTGGGTTTTGAAGATCTCCAGAACCTGCTTTTAAACATATGGACATAAAAAACATGAAACTGAAGGGGGTGGTCTGACATACATTAGCCTGAAAGTCTAGGAATGTCMTTGGGTTCAGGAGCAGAGGGAAGCTGCTCAAGTTCACAAGTATCTAAAGCTCAAAGTAGCACTACACTCTGTCCTTCTTTCTTACCTCAGCACTGCAGAATGAGCAAGGAGACATGCAGAACACAGACTGCAGAGGAAGAAGTASTACTGAAATCCCAAAGATAAAAAGGAGCAAGTCTCTATGAAAATCCCTATTTAATTTACAGTTACTTTTCTCTTACAGACAGCTACCCTAGTGATGCCCTGGAAAGGATGTAAAGTAAGACCACAAATGAATCACAGAATCATTTCATTCCAAGCGAATGATCAGTTTCCTCTCAAATAAAATCTCACTTAAAATGCTATCAAAGAGCATTATATGGTAAATTAAACTAATTTGTGTCTGTTTGTTTTTCATTCTTTCTATTACTACATTTTATGTGCCCTACATTTTATGCCACTGCACATATGCATCTGTATCAATTTCCTGGTTACTAAGAAGCTACTGCAGGCAGTTTCCTTCCTTATTATGGAAGCTCCATTCCTTATGGAAGTTTCCAGCTTTAAGAATGACTGTGTACCAGAATATGCAGCATGACACATTTTACAGTAGAACTGTCACAGTAAAAACATTCCTTTAATGAGACACCCAGAACTTTCTAGTACTCTACGTAGTGACAGTATAGAGCACCTTAACAGAGTAAGAGACATTACACAAGTCGTTTAGATCTCACATGGAAAAGTGAAGCAATCATTTCACAAAGTGGTTTCAAAGTACGTCTTCAGTCTTTAATATCTTTTTAACCCTTTCTGAAACAATTGTGGATATTCCTTTTATTCATATCCATTTATAATCTTTCCTTTAACCTGTTACATTTTTTCTTCTAGTAACTTCTTGTAGTGATGGTTACACAAGGGAATTACATATTTCTTCAAGTTCTTTTTTGTCGATTTTGTGTTTTCTGTCTTTCAGTTTCATGGGATGATCCCATTGTTCTTCTATTGGAAAAGGCCTAGGAAGCATCTGATTGAATTCTTAATAACGTTCAGTGTTGAATACAACATTGTGCTAAGCACGACAAAACATAAATTCTCCATTGCAGAATACTATCATAAAATTCATAGATGTAGCCTTTTCAATTATCTGTTTGTTATATTTCAATACACAGCTGGAAACCTTTGTATTATTTACATCTCTTAAATAACACATTTTTCTTGCTGATGATTTTATTTTCCTTGCATTTTCAAGTTGACAGGATTAAGAATCTCCAAGCTAAAGTTCTTGAAAACCTATAGGAGTCATATTAAAGTAAAATTCCTGGTATTTAAACCTGTTTATTACCCCCATTTAATTACCCTGCAAATAAAGGAATTTGAAGGCTCATATCCAAAATTTGTTAATCCGTCTTGTATTGGAAACAGTGAGACTACAAACATGAATAAAAACTCCTCATGTAGAAACAGTTTGCAGGATATGTTCCTGTAGGATAGGGAAAAAAAAGAAAGGAGATTTAAAAAGCTAAGTCAAAATACATGGAAATATCGACAATTTAAAGTGGGAGATTGCAGCTAACAAAATTAATTTACATTCTATGAGATATAACACTTTGAAGACAATATTTTTAAGACAATGGGTAGAAATTTCTCCGAGTTTTTAAATAATAACAATTTTTTTTTCCCCAAGTATCCTTGGACCTGCCAGCAGATCAAAGGAAGGGATCCTGCCCGTCTACTTAGCTCTGCTATGGCTGCACCTGGAAAATTGTGTGCAGTTCTGGGCTCCGCAGGACAAGGGGGACATCGAACTTTTAGAAAGGGCCCAGCGTAGAGCAACATAGACAATTAAGGGACTTAAACATCTTATGAGGAAAGATTATGTGAGCTAGGCCTGTTTAGCGTGGAGAAAGGAAGATTGTGAGGGGATCTTATCAACATGTGCAAATACCTGAGGGGAGAATGTAGAGAAGAGAGGGCAAAACTGTTCTTGGTCACGGCCAGCAACAGAACGAGGGGTAATGGGTACAAGTTGAAACACAGGCAATTCCATCTCCATATGAGGAAGGACTTCTTTACTCTGAGGSTGACGGAGCCCTGGAACAGAGTTTCTATCTCCAGAGGTCTCCCAAACACACCTGGATGCCACCCTGTGCCACGTGCTCTTGGTGTCCCTGCTGGAGCAGGGGAAGTGGACTCTAAATGATCTCTAGAGGTCCCTTCCAACCGCAACCATTCTGTGATTCTGTGAACATTACAAAGGAATGCAATGACAAGCTTTTCAGTGCAGAGAGACCCTACRATGGAAAAGTTGTGGTGAATGATGTTTGGTATATTGAAAGAAGGATAGTTCTGACACTCTTGGAGTATTCCAGGACAGTCCTGGGGTATTTTACAAGATGTACTTGGCAATAATTTGGTGTATAAGAGAAGCCAGTACCTGTTGACAATTTCTGAAGGCACCGATTTTGCACTAATATAAACTGTGTCCACCTTACCTTAGGCCATTAATCTACCTGTCTCAAAATCTGTTGTTTTGAAAGATGTTTAAATTGGTCAGGAACTCAGCCTTTGCTATTATCATTGCCTGAGGTTTAAAGGAAAACAGAAAGTTTAYGATACAGCAAAATAGAGAAAGAATTTGAAACAGATTAAGAGGTCCATTAGCAAAAACAGAATAAACATTTTACATTTGTAAATGTTATATTTGCAAATGTTACAATGAGTTACATTTGAATTCCTAGATTTTAGTGTTATTATTCTAATAAAAGACTGCATGGAAGTAATGATTAGCAGAACTGATTGTTCAACAGAAAAAGTTATGAATCGTAACTAATACAATAACATAAATAAATCTTTATTTAATAACAACATATTTACTCTAAGAGACAGTAAAAACATAGCAAGAATGCAATTATGTTTTACTGGTAATGATTCACCAATACATGAAGCATTCTAGGTAAAATAATAAAGAGTGTGGAAACCTGTGTCCAGGCAACTATTTTTCACATGGCCCATGACCACATGATCTTGGTTTTCTATAGTATTTGAATGCATAGTATGCTTTTTTTCTTGTATGGATTATTTTGAACTTGATTGCTCCACCTTAAGAAAAATAAAATAAAATAAAAAAGATTCTCCTGCAGAAAAGAGCAAGTATTACTCAAAGAATTTTGAATACAGCAGTCTAAATATGCCATTAAAAATTTTATTTTGTTAGTTTTGAAAGGCGAAGTGAAAAGGAGAGTGAAAGATGCTTTGCTGACATGCAAAGCATTTTGAAAATTGATTAATTATTTCTCCTCTCTTTTCTGCTTTCATGATAGAGATGCTGTACGGCTGGATTCTCTGGGACTGTATTCTGGTCACAATGTTGTTACCATAGCAATGATGAATGTGGATAATTGGAGAGAATGGTGAAGTTGATAAAACAGTTTACCTCAAACTTAGCTGAAAGCAAAAGCAAAGTCTCCTGTGTCATGGAGAAAAACCAAAGCTGCATCTCTGCCATGAAAGGGATGAGTTGTCCTAAGACAAGTAGCATCCCAGGATACACGTCTTTCTGTATGGGTCCCCGAAGCATGTCGTCTCTGTATTTGTAGCTCTCTGACACATATAGGAGATCAAAAGGTTGGATATATTTAATTGTTATGAGAATTCACAAACATAGAGAATAGATGCCTGGCAGAGAATATAAAAAAATGTGTTATATTAAATGATTTAATAACAGGAAAAGCATTATGATAAAGAAAACCAATAGACCAAACTCTTTGCAGTTAAGTGGCCTTTTCTCTGAGGACAGTCTGGATATCACTGGAATGCCTTTCTCTAATCAAATTTGAAGACCATGGACCTTGATAGAAGGATTTCTGGATGGAAAAATTTGGTATGACAGAGTGCATAAGCTATGCTATCTTACCCATAACAAAATTTTAGTGGAATCTTCATCTTTTTCAAGGAGTATGTATTCAGATGAAAAAAAGTTGGTTTAGGAATTTCCCTAACCATTTTCTGATGTCAATAGACTGACTATTACAGATTTTAAAGTAAATTGGGTAATATTAGGTGATAATTAACATGAACCATAGAGAAATCAGTAGATAACATATGTATAGAAAAAGAAGAAAACTGTAAATTTTCGTCTTTGTTTTATTCATTATTTCAGGAAGAATACTTAATAAAGAATAAAATTTAAATAATACATCTTGATCACCTAAGAATCTATATGATGAGTAGAACTGGCATCTGACAACATATCAAACAGATTACAAAATAGTACTAAAGAACTAACATGAAGGGCTCCGTTAAGCCCTTATTGTGTATCCATATGAATTATGGTACCAGCACCAAACTAGAGGGAACCTCTTGATGTATTTCTTATTTCTAAGTAGCTAATAAGATTTTTAAAAAAAAAAAAAAAAATTCTTTGTATGTCTTAGAGTTGTTTTTCACAGTTAGACTGTTGTTTCCAGACTCTAGTGTGAATAAATAGCATGAGACTAATCAAAGTTCATTTTTACATCTTCCTTTTGTTTAGGTTTCTGGATAAACAGGAAAGTAAGAAAATCTAGCAGAGAGAGCAAATATTCATATAAAAACATGACCTGGAACAATGTTTGCAGCCTTGCATCAGATTTATGGTCTACTCATACTTCTGTATGCTGTGATTGATTACATAAACCAAACACCTAACTTTTGACCAGACATTTTATTTTTCATTAATCCTTGGCCATCATGGCACTATAATGGAAGGCTATATTTCAGGAGTGAATGGAAAGATACATAATGGCCATTACTATATCATACTTGGCAGTAGTGCCTAGGTGTACGTGGTGCTCCTAAACCAGTATATGTCACTCTATAAGCCTCTCTGGAATGCACTGGGGAATCTGTATTTATTCAGGACCGTAACTCTGATGTGTGCTAAACTCTTCACACTTGAATCTCATTGCCAAAGTAATAACTGGCACACTGCTGAATAGAGCTCTCCTGGATACCAATTCCAGTGTCAGGCAGTGGGGTGGGAAGCTGCTGTCACTGCAGAACAGGATTTGGAGAAGAGCCATGTGGTGATACAAAATGACAAGTAACATGAGATCTGATTCTGTTGGGTGCTCAGCAGCTTATGACCATTGCCAGTCCAAGTATGCCAACACACATTGACAACAAATTTGCCAATAATTAGAAATATTTACTATTATTATTTCCAGAGAATAATCTATTATGTCTCTAGATAGAAATTTAGATCAAAATATATCTTATTTATCAGTGACAGGCACTTGGTGAACACAAAGATTTTATTTTATCCCATAGTACACCTTCCTTTTCTAAACACCCAACTGTTTGTGTCACTGTCCGTATTTTGAACAAAAATCTAACAGGCACCTCTGAATGTGACACTTCCAAAATGAAAAGTCTGGGCAAGTCATTGCATAGCTGAAGGAACTTATCCTAGATCTTAGAGCAGAGTTTTCAGATGTGTGAAAGAAGTTGCAGTCATGATAGATTAAAGCAGTTGCAGAGCCAAAACAATAATGGCCTGACAAAGTACATTCCTCTAGTGACCTTCTGCTGATGTTATTGCATCTTCTAACAATCCAGAAGGTGGAAAAGAAAAGAAATTTTGTATTGAACAGTGAAAATAAATGTGGCTCTTAGCTTGAAAAATTGATGGATGCAGTATAGAAATAAGCATTCCTAAAATTAGCCAGCTGCTCTTAACTACTAGTCATTTTGCAGTGAATAGGTATGCTGCTTAAAGCAATACACTGTCTTAAAGAGGTTGTTGACCTCCTGCTGACTGGATGCAGGGAAACCACCCACAAAATGAAGTGCTGAATGCTAAATAATGCTGTTTCTCACCTCATAGGCTTGCTGCCTTATTCTTCCCTGTATACTTAATGTCCTTTGGTTACAGAAGTGTCTATAAAATAAATATCGTAACAAATCTATCTCTATCTGTAATTTCTATAGGTATGTTGCATATCATTTCCACTTAAAATTTGGCAGCAGTGACCAAATTTAGATATAACTTTTTTTTTTCCCAAGAAATGCAGACCTAATCAGAATTAACCAGCAAGGTATATTTATTGTTTTATTAACATTAAAGATTTCAATCAAGATTCTGTTGAATTCTACATATGGATGATAATAATTTTGAATTATTTTTCAGTACAGATCGATTTTCAAGCACTTTAATTATAAGCTCCAAATCTTTACACACAAGAAAGCTCAGTTAAGCTTGCACTGTGCTAGTCTATCTGCACAAACTAGTGCAAATTTACACAGATAACACAGCAGGGCACTAGCAGAACAGAATCCAAGGTTGTTTGCTGCTCTTTGTTAGAATGAGCATATAATGTCAGTAATTAATGTATATTAATATATATTATCTGCATAAGAAGCATGCATATGTATTTACATTAAAATATTTACGAATAATTTTTTTGAGTCACTTAATATTCAGATATATTCTGATTTAGAGATGCAGTGCACTTGCACAGTTCTGAACATAACTAAGCATCAATAGGCATCAATAGCCTGGTTTATTATATTATTGAATAGTACTTTTTGCCTTCTGTAATCATCAGTGTTTTTATAATAAAACCTATTATTTTCTGCATGAATCTGGAATTCCTGTGGGATGTTGTTAGCCCTAGCCACCATAACAGAGAGAGTTTGTACGGCAATTTACAACCAGCTTCTATGAAGAGAGAGGAATCTGGTATTAAAACTCTATCTGCGTGCACAATAAAATGCACACAGAAAAGGGAAATCACTTTTCCTCCCCTGGCATTTTTCTTGAGAGCTGTTGCTGGGAAGTTTTGACATAAAGTGATTTTTTTTTTCTTGTCTCAGTAAAGTTACAATTTTTTTTTTTTCCCTAAATACCTCTGCTCCTTTCATAAGGAAACAAAAACTATATTAGGTCAGACCAAAGATCCATCTCTCCCTGTAGCTCCTCTCCACTGGTAGGTAGTTATGGATGCCTAGGGAAGACTAGTAAGGACAGAATAGGCATACTCTCCTTACTGCTATACTAGGCATTTTCCCAGGATGCTCCCATAGTTCCTCCACTTGCTGGTGATATTACAGTGGCTGCTGCTCGTGAAAGACTATGTGAGTTTACTTTCATGTGAGCAGTACCGTAATAGAACTTTCAGGATATGCTTTTCAAACTTATTCTGKGAAAGAATTCACCAGAAAATATCATAGATCTCTGTAACTTTTTTTTTTTTTTTTAAAAAGAGTTTGCTTTAAGAAATAATTAKAATTTGTGGATGACCTCATTAATAAGGAGATAACAATATGGCCTAACATAAACATTAGGTGCCAAGCTGGGACTTACAACTTGAATGTCATGATCTGCAGAGAGGACAAGTACAGGGTGGCAGACCAGAGCAAGAGCAAATGAGCTGGTGGTTTTGGAGCAGCAGGACATGCAGCTGGGCTCCCAGAAGCCAGGAACCTCAACCCCACACCAGCAATATGCGGAACCACTTACGTGGGAGGCTGAAGGATACGGGCTGCTGCTCTCCCAGAGCCCTTTTCCACAGTCGATGTGAATCAGACCCTGCTAAAGGCAGCAGCCCGTGTTCAGCTGGGGCCAGGGCTCTGATGGCGAGACCAGGAAGTGGTTGGGTGGTTTGAAGGATTCAGCACAAAACAGCAGTCAGAGATTCTCCTTGGGAGGACTTCAGTTGGTTGAATGGTGGGACTGGAAATGAAAGAAACATGTGGAAAAGAGTGTGAATGAGTCTCTTTCCCCATGTGAGTATCATTTGGAGGGGGAAAGAAAAACGAAAGGCAGGAGAGGTTAAACTGACTGTTAAATAGAAGCACATTTCTTGCACATAAAGTTTTATTGTGAGGGTTGTGTTTATGGGCCTAGTGAGAAGGCTGATTAAATGGCAGGTTAATAAAGGGACAGCATGTGGTTTCTGACCTAGGTGGAGAAAAGTTATAAGGTGGGATAGAAAAAAGTCTGACTGGGGCCAAGCGTGGAGAGAGGAAACCTAGCATCAACACAGCTCATAATCAGTGCTCCTTATTTAATACTAAGGAAGCTGTTGCAGAGAGGAAGAGAGAGTTGTGGCGTGTACCATTGCTTTGCCATTGAGGCTAGTAAATCACGGACTAGAATCCATTATCAAACTGTACTCAACATCCCATGTGACTGTGACTTCTGTGTCTCTAGGACTTCCAACTTTCACAACTTAYAGCCCAGCACAAAGAAAATATGTTATGCTACCATCAAAGGCAAATATAATAAGGCTATAAAGAGCTGAAAGTCTTGTGGGTAGCCTATTATTTTAAAACAAAACCTTTTGCATGGGGAAGTGGTCAAGAAAAAAAAAAATTCAGTGGTGCCTTTCATGTGAATCTAGAAAAGAATACAATCTCAACTGTACTGGATGACAGAACCATAGGTAATATGGCCTCTGTGCTGAGCAACTGTAGAATTTGGTCTGAAGAAAAATGGTCACATCTCTAAGTATTTAACAGTTGATGCTTTGYATGTGTTTGTAAGAAATACACACTTCATACACTTCAGGAGTACTGAAGAACAGAATGAACTGAAAAGTTTCCTAMTGTATTAGCTCAGCCCCACATCTTATCCAGCTTGAAACCCCTGCCATCGTTCTCATTACTGAAAGCCAAAATATAGAGGAATTAGCAATAAAAGACATAAACCCATTTGCCATTTCTGCATGCAACCACAAGTCCAACTGTCCAGCTCCGACACGACCAAGTTCTGCAGAAGCTTCTACAGAGCTTTGAAGTCCGTTCTGATGGCTGCCAGACAAATTCCATCTGCTTTTATCTGTGAGACTTTGTGTTCTTTGTTAACTTAGCATTTCCTGAAACAGTCTTTTTGACCTACACTCTTGGAAATGCTTATTGAGAATGGCAAATTATCATTTCCAATGCTTCAACAGCACTTCTGGCAAATGCCATTTTTTTGGGCAAATGCCATTTTTTTGGTAGAAATCCATTATTTCTATGGAAAGATAGACGTGCTGCTCTACTACCGAACACAATGACAAGATGCCCTCAAGTGGCAAAATACAAACTCCACCCCTCAAAATTTAAAGTAGTTGCTATATGGACATTCCCTATTACAAGGTTTCCTGTTGGTTTAGATACTGACACTCCACATGAACTTAAATATCTTTTAGTTGTAAAACAGCATAAGAAAATGAATTAAAATAACACAACACAAGGTTTGCAAGACAAGAATCTGGACAAGGAAGAAGTTCCCAAACTTGAAAGGTAGTCTGGCTTTTAGCCTTCATAATTTGATTCATTTTTTTTGGCTACACTAATGACCTCTATTTTTTTTTAATGACCTCTAAAGTCTTCATGTTATTCCCAATATCGCTAAGAAAGGATTGTCACTAAATAGAAAATTTTGGAAAAAATTCATACATTTCTCATACATTATCAATCATTTTGCAGGCATTTCRAAAAATTCTGTGGAAGTTCACATATGAAAGTTCATGTATTTATGAATGTATTTATCTATGATATGTGTTTATTATGTATTTAGGTTGTGTTTTTGTAGGTRCACTATTTGCCAATACAGCATATACTTGTACAAATTGTTATTCTGAATTCATAGGAAATTGGTAACAAGTATTCATCAGCTCTTTAGCATAAAGGTATTTTATAAAAGTTTTGCAATTCTTAATTAATAAAAATTTTCATCTCGCCATTTAAAAATAATGTAGAATGTTTGACAAATCTAATTCAATTTTTTCCAGTCACCCAATGGGGTTATTACAATGAATAGCATTACTATTTTGGCTATATAGCTAGTTTGTCTTCTGTCAGATAATTACAATAGGTTTGAAAGTACGCCAGAGTGCGAAAGGTTGGAATATTCATTAATAATGCAAATGCTTCCGTGATGACACTGCTAAATAAAATAGAACAGAGCAGAACTTTGTGGTTACAATTGCTATCCTTTCCAAACTCTATTTTTCAAATAAACAGACCTGATTCAAAAAAAGTAGTGCTAGCAAACTGGAAAATAAGTGACAAGTGGCTCAGTGAATTCTAAACTCTTCCCCTTTAAAGTCACTGTTTCATCTTACATCTGAGGTTTCTCTTCATTAGGTCTGTAATCTTCTTAAAACCTCCTTTTCCCTTGAAAGCCACAAGTATTTCCACATAGGTTTTTTAAGTAGGTAATTCCACATACATTCAYGAGGGCAGTGTGACATCATCCACACTGTCGGAGGACAAAGGACTTGTCTTTATAAAAACATTATGCCTTTCAGACGTCTTTTGGTAGACTAAGACCTCTAGTATTTCTAAAAGTATGACACTCAACTTTTTCCATGAAAGCAAAGAGGTTTAGAAAAAAGTGTAGATAATTTTATTCTCATCTTTGAGGAGGCAGAAAAGCTGTGAAAAAAGCATTAATGTTACCACAGGTGTGGGAAATGATGCTGGAATAATTCGCCTTTTGCAAAACATTTATTTCCCTGATTCCCTGTTCAGGCAGCTACGTGCCCACATAATGTAGGCCTTGCCCTCTTACTCTCCCCTTCTGACTGCCTGGGTCAGTCTTTACATAAAAGAACCCAAGTTCCACCTACAAAGCCGTCTCTCTGTCTTTATTTTCATGGCAGACACTTTTATATCAGAGTACTTTCATCACAGTGGCACCCATACCAGAGCCACAATACTGTAGTTAAGGGTCTGTTCTTTGGCATTTCTATTCTAAAGGACTATTGTATGAGGTTGCTCAGCAGCTAAAATTCCTTCCATGCTGAGACTTGGCATACAAGTGCTTAGCTCAAAAGCAATTTAATTTTTTTAAAATTTGTTTTTAACTCTCAGTTATCCCTTTAGGAAATATAAAGGTGAAAAAAAAAAACCCAATAAATGCAGGCTGCCTTTGAAKGACTGCTGTCTTTACAATTGTAGGAGTAATCCTTACAGTGATGTATCCCAGGCTATTTGTCAGTAATACAGGTTAARTCGTTTTGTGGGATCATCTAAGATTCTTGAATTGCTGTCTATGAAATAGATAAAGCAAAATACAATAGTAAAACTGTTTTCTGAATTAATTCTGCATTTGCTAGAGCATAGGGACAGATTCTCCTCTAAAGTTAAATTTTAAACATTGTAGCAATGGCTATTTTTAAAACGATAGAGAGGGATAAATAAATATACAAATAACCTTAATATCAGAAAAGTTTTATCCAGGATATTTGGGAGATAAAATAACTGCCACATGGGATGAGACAGTCCTCTTGTCTTCCCATCTCTGTGCAGAAACTCAGCACATCTAGCAAGGTTCATGCGGAGGATTTCACACTCTGCTTTGAAGCCATTATTCGGGCTAGTTCATCTTGGCAAGGTGCCAGATGGATGGACTTTTGGTCTGTTCTTGTGTGGCTGAGAATGGACAGGGTGCCTTGCCGTCTAACGTGGATTGATGTTGCCACTCTAAATTACATCACTCATTTCAGAAAAGTCAGGAAAACACTGAATCATATTACATCAGCATATTGATTTACAGTACTTACACACACAGAGACATTTCTAATTATAGAAAAAATAGGTGAAATAATACACAAAAGGAGGGCTTGGGTGGGAGAGTGCCCCCCATCCAGTCTTTTAAAATGTGACCAGGACCTGAGGGGTTTGTCTTAAGAATTGCTGACTTGCTGGCAGATTAGACCTATAGGAACAGATGTGGGCACTAACTGACAGAGATAACTTTTTGTTTAAATAGGTTAGATGATGAAATTTCAGTACTGATTGACACAGCAGAGACAAGGTGAAACTGTAACATCCCAACAGGATATCTTCCTTTTGCTAAAACATGATTAAAGGCAGGACTTACCCAATGAAGGAAAGGGTATCCTAGAAAATCATTTCACTTCATTCAGATATCACAGTTTTGCTTGAAATCTGAAACTAAGAGGCATTTTTCTCAAGGCACACAGGCCAAAATCCTTAATTTATTCTGGACTGTTTAAAGTTAAATGTAAATGGTGTACAGATTTTAAGAAGCTACCTCAGCAATAGCACTTGACTTATACAGACTGGCTTTTGACATGCCTGTTATTCTGTTTGCCAACTGGAAAAATGATGTACAAACATATGTGGCCACCAGTACTTCCCGCTTTCTATGGTTGCTTTACAGTAACAGTGTGGTCTGGTAGACTAAGTTGTGCTGAAAAACATAGTTATGCTCTGAAATTATATATCTACATGTGTTCTTCTGCATGTGAGAGTGCTACTAATGGCTTTACTGTCCTTAGCAGCTGTGCTTATAGATACCAATCTGAAATACCCCTAAGGATCCAAAACAAACATGAGGTACTAAGTGTTGTCTATCATGAAAAATACTTTTATATATACAACGATATTTTTATTTTGTCTTTTCTTGTTCTGTTTGGCTGTTCTTACGCTCTTCTTTTTAGAAGAAATAAACTAGCAAATGAAATATACTACTCAGTGCTACAGCTCATTTGAGAGGACTAAAGTAAAAAACCTGGGAGCCTCTAAAAGAGTTTAAGAGCATATCCTTCTCAGGATCAGGCTGTGCACACTAATGTAACACCCTTGTTCTTCTAAGTTTCTCCTTGCTGGGAATATTTATCATCAACAGAATGCTCAAACACATTGAGACAAGGTATTGGTGGTTCAAGTGAAGAACATCCTAGGGGTAAAGGCACGTGTATGTCTCTACTGATAATACATATATCTATATTGGTAAAATCATGCCCAATTCCACCATGTTCCAAATTAAATGTAATTAGAAGAATCAAATGTAATTGGAAAAGCAGGAAAACCACAGTTCAGAATCAACTATCTGCAGGAATAGTGGAGGAATCTGTTTTGAATATCAGCCAACTATGCTTTTTTTGTGTGTAAATTTCCTCTTTTTCAAGCTTAGTCTAGTGCGATAATCAGCTCTCTTTTTTAACAAATGTACAAAATATCTAAAGTAATTAGACTACATTACTGTCTAATTACACCAAATGGTAATTTTCAAATCAAAGCTACTGTATTTTCTGGAGCTATGCAATCACAAATTAGTAAGCTCTTAAATTAGTGGGCTTCTGCTCAAATCACTGGCAAGGTCTTTAACTACAGTACAGCGGTGTGAGCACACTTCTGTAATACACCCAATTAGTAAATCATTCTGTTCCTTATTACCTAATTAAAGATTGCTTTTCTTTTTTTACACATGGTTTTACAGATATTTGTGTGAGCTTGGGTGTTTATGAACATGTATAACCTATAGAAGTAAAATAAGAAGTAGTAATTAATGGACTATTATTTCTGAATTATGAAACTGAAAAGCTCGTCTTCACACAGTGGATTTTTATGAGATTCTTAATTGTGTAGCAAATGCAGGTGATGGATGTATAGAGATTAAAACCAGATGGCTTAGTCTCTTGATCTTTAAATTGTCAGCCAGTGGTACTCCTTTTTATTTTATTTTTTTAACTAAGTCTATTTAATCATTTTTCCTTTTAAAAGAATTTTCCATGTTTTGATTTAATGATGGACACTCTTTCCTGCCTTAGAAGCTGTGAGGATTGATAAGAATTTTTAACAAATTAAAACAGAGATAAAGAACGTTTAGATTAAATATCCAAAGGGTTCAAAGAGGAAAAGGAGTGAATTAATACATTACAAAATGACAGGATAAGGTCACTGTAAACATGACTGAAAAAAATCAGTAATGACATTTTAAAAAAGAAGCAATTGCAGTATATGAGTCATTAAAAACCTCCAAATTCATATGAATTACTATGAGCCCACAGAAAAATAAGAAAAAATATCCATGTTGAAATCTTGGTAAAATGTATTTTTAAATCTCTATTTCTGTTCTATGTCAATAAAAAGTGAATTTCAAATTAAGTTTCAGCCTTAGAATTCAGGATTCTGATTTCATTTATCTCCAGATTAAGAGTTAATACTCTGAGAGGAAAGTGTTATATATTATGGCATTATATATGGCAAATGTGTATATTCATTATACAAATTATATATGTGTTATTTGTTGTTATTTTTTAAAAATCGGATTTTTCTCATATAATAGTGAAAGCCTGTTTCTCAATGTTCTAGAAGCAGGAAATGTATACAAAAATGTGTTAAGATTTCATCAGTTGGCAACAAGRAGGAATATCTGAGAATATTAATAGATTGTCAGCTGACTGTCAAGGAGTAACAGGACGTGGCTGTGAAGAAAAGATGAATGGTACCTTGATCATTGGTGGAATGGTGTCTTGATCGCTGGTGATATGAAGCACGCTTAGTACAACTGACTGAGCGCTGGAACCAATGCCACAAACAGCTACGGGAACAAACCTCATTTTTAGTGGAGGTAAAAGTCCCTGAAATAAAATGACCGTGAGCAAATTTAAACTGGAAAGTATGAAGCAGTTCTGAAACAGAGGGAGCTAACACATTTTTAATGGAATTTAAAGCTATAAATGGGATATAATTTATGTAATGGTTTCATTTGATGGGAAGGGATTGGATTCAATGGCATTGAGGTAAGTGCAGCAATTGGCAGAGAAGCAGCAAGAGGTCCTGGCCCCCCAGTCTATTAACTTATCACAGCTGACAGGACATGGCTTGYAATGTCAGCTCTTCATATGCTGCTTTTGTTCCAAATCATGCCCATGCCTATGCTCAAAGTCGCTTCCCGTCCTGTATCCTCTACAGCTAACCAATATCTCAATTTCAATTAAGAGAACACCCAAAACCACATATATGTTATCGGAGCTTTTCAGTTATGCTTGGTGAGAAAAATTGGGCTGAAAAAAAATAAAAAAGAAGATATCTTTTCTTAGGAGATTTCCTTTATTTACTTTTCGAGCAACATATAGCCTGGCTTCTGCACCATCATATAACACACTGTCTGATTCTACTCATGTCTGAGTTGAATATAAATTGTGAAGTTAGTGCTGTGCATTAAACTACTAGACTTTTGCAAGTGTAAAGCCACTGCAGTATAACCAAGGAAAAGTTTGTTTTGTGTTCATGATCCAGACACGATTTCTTTGAGTTTCCCAAAGTAAAATTGCCCACAACATCTCTCGGCACTGCTCTGTAGTAGTTTCCCTAGTGATGCAAGGGAAGAAACAGATTATTACTGTTTGCTTCTAGTATCGATATTCCCCTAGCCTTGTTGTTTCCAGCATACTAGTCATTTTGCAGACTGGAAAGAGAAAAAAATCTTTGCCTGTGGATTTTAAAAAGAATCCTTTGATGTGTGAAATTTAGAGTATCATTGCTGGCACTGCTTGCAGCTCATCTATAGTTCTCCAGCCAGTAATGGGAATATGAGCATGCTCAAATCTCAGAAGGGAGGGAAAGGAAAAGACAGGCAGCAACTGGATTTTCACCTGTGAAATCTAAGTCCGGACCTGAAAGTGGGTCCTCCTGGGAAATAGTGTGCATAGGGGTGATAAAGAATGATAAAGTGCCTGCACTTCAGATACAGCAGAAAAAGAGAAATATCTGCCTGATGCTCTCTTCTCAAACTTCTTTACTTGCGTGAGAAACTCTAAAGCTCTAGGAATGCCAGATTTTATTTCAGACCACAATTATTTTCAATATTTATGGGTAGGCCTTTTTCCCTTTATAAGTAACCTTGCAGTAGCAAAGGAACTGGGATATGTGAGTCATATTTCCAGCTTAGCAACAAATCTACTGTTTGGCAAGAAACCTGAAAGGTAAAGGACAGTATTAATGATGTTTTCTTATGGGAACCTATTTAAAGTGTATGCATCAGGATAGCACTAAAAATAAACAAGGATATTTGAATGTTTTCTTGTATGTGAATGTGATTCATATAGGGTAAGTATTTAGTGGCTGGACCTTGAACATAGTCAGTAGGACAAGAGGAGCTGTGTGATAAGATTAGCCAAAAGTTTTAGCTTTAACTTTAGAGGGATAGTGTATTCACTCACAACAGAAAATTCAAGGTATAGTTATAGGAATTAAATAAAACTATATTATGCTACTAGTGACTGTCTTAATGTATGTACAGAATCATGAAAGTATTAATCATTTTACATACAAAAATACATTTCGGTGGCTGATACTCTCTGGAAGTTAAAGTGGTCTGTTTTGCCTTCAGCACATGCTGGGTAATTCTGGGAGGAAAAAAAAAAAAAAAAAAAAGAGTAAACCTCTCCACGGCCTAAATATTTCTTTATTTCTATATTCCTAAGTAGGCTTTCCCTTTAGGGGATGAGTACTAAACATTTTGCCCTAAGCTTCTGTTTCCAGCTTAAAATATCCCATAGCACTGGACATAACCATGGTTTTCTGCTCTGAACTTTTCTGTACCTGTTCATTCAAAGATAGGGTCACCAGAATATAAAATGTGAAATATTTGACAATTCAAATCAGGGAAAGGAGCTGCTGCTCTCAGTGCATCATGTCAGACAGATGAACTTGCAAACTACTGAGCTGTTCAGACTCTGTGTTCTTCAAAGATGCTCCCCTCAAGGAAAACAATTGATTTTTTTTTTTCCATCAGACAGCACTGTGAATGATGTTCAAACATGCCAATTATTCAAACATGCCTACTCATTTTGCCTACATTCTGTCCTTCAGGCTGCTTTTCATAAGGTGCAGGTTTAAAACTTTTTAGGGAAGCATAGAAAAATCTTTTCTATTTATTTCATGTCTATGCCAACTAACATATATTACATGGAGATTCATTCCTTTAAAACAAAACTATTCATACATGCTACATCATAGAGAGCATACCAAGTGTGATTASGCAAGTCATTTTAATAAACTAATTCTTGTACTAATTAATATAAAGTGCAATTTCTCTATACTAAACCAGTGCCTGAAACATACAGTAGACTATTATAATACTCTTAGTGTGTAGCCATGATCTTTAATTTAAAAATCCATTATGCTAATTTTGAGTTACCTGTTGAAAAGATTACTTTTATAAGCCTTTTTTTCTTTAAGGGATAAACAAATGAAGAAAAGCACACTCTTGCTATTTTCTTATGGCCTACCTTCCTCAAACACAGTAGCAATCGACTTACATGTTCCAACAAAATGTGTTACGTGATTTATTCACTTCTGCTTCTGAGAGGCTTTCCTAGGTTGGGGTTTTCCTCTTCAGCCAACCAGTTCAACAAGGTTCCCCATGGATGGTAGCAGCTGTCAGAGCTGAGGGCTTCTGAATGAAAAATAAAATAATACTGAAATTATAATATGAGATCAAATTTAATGGGAATGACTACATGGAAACTACTGGCAAACACACTCAAATTATCTAAGATTAACTAAGCTTTGGCCTAACACGGATGAAAAGATGAGGTTCAAGTGATAGTTTCCTGACTGGTCAACAGGGGAAAAGCTTACTAGCATGAGGGTAACTTCCAAGCCAAGAAGAAATAATTGCAAACAGGCAGTCCCTTGTCTTCACATTGTGAAAAGTTTTAAATGAAAAGTTCTTCTGACATCCTTGGGAATAGTTTTGCTTGGTCAGGAGATTTTGGAATGGATATTGATGAATACTAGGACTGCAATCTAGGTGTAAGACCAGTCAATACTGCAGCCACAGCAGCATGGAGGAGATACTGTAGCCATAGCAGCCTGAGGATAGTAAATTAGGTTCTGCTAAACCCTGTCATTCCCTGTCTTGACTATGACCAATTCCTCCTCTTGCTATCTGACAGCTGTGCCAACTCTGTAGACTCAAATCATGGATAAAGGACATCAGTTAGACTGCAGTTTAGCATGGCTTTTAGGAACTTCATCATGCTTTAACTAGATGATTTTCTGAAGCTGCCTTGTGTCCACTAGCAATTATCTTTAAGAAGCTACTCATGTAGGATGGTGGATTTTAAAGGGCAAAGGACTGAATTATAGTCTGACTTTTATTTCCCAAAAAAGACATTGAAACAAATAAATGGTTTTAGGTGATAACGAGGAAATAAGTAAAAACCACATTTGTCATAATCAGGTAGTGTCTATTTCTCTTCTATTTAATACATTTTTATATATTTTCACATATCTTGACTTCACTAAGATTTCTAACAGAGACTCAAATGGCTAATTATGTACTAGTTGAAATAACTGTAAAGTGAGCATGTAGATGGATAAAAACGCATTCTGAACTTCACTGTCAAATTTAAAGAATGTATTAAGATCTCACAAGAATATCTACTCTGTTAAAGGATTTTTTAATAGATGATTCATAGAATACAGACTTAGCTCCAACAAGGTGGGAGTGACTACAGTCACATTTTAGTGCAGTGTTGGAGTTCAGAATGATTCTCAATATTGCAAATGATCCTAGAAAAACAGATATGATTCAGTAAGGATAAATGCAGATTTCTAGCACAGGAATCAATCATCTGTCATAGAAGTCATGATCTCCATTAAAGTTATACAGAAAAGAACTTACAATTTTTAGCGACTCAAAAGCTAAATATGAGCCACAGATGACTGAGCACTACTGAGGAAAGGTAAGTATTGTCATCAAGTATAAACAGAATAACTTTAAGACAAGAGTATGGATCCCTCCAAACTACTCACAAGTACTGTGCCTTACCTTAGATACCATAGTTCAAAAAATAGATTTGGACCAATGAGGAGGAGTGTAGGAGAAGAGAAACAAAAGGATCAAAGATCATAATGATGGCATTTTTTTTTTGAATCTTTGTCTTGTCAAAGCTACAAAGAGGAACAGAATAAATCATTTTTATGTCCACTGTGGACAGAGTATCATAATATCAGAGAATTAGAGATGAAAGAGAAGTTAAAATGTTTTTGCAAGCAACATCATCCCTTTAAATTATGGCACACTCTAGGTTAAATCTTGGACAATTAGTCTAACTGGAGAATACTGTAAGAAACCACTACTCTTAAATTTAGATACTTCCTTCTCAAGGAATCAAATCAGAGAATATTTGCATCATAAATTTATTCTTAATGCAAAAGGAATATATCCTATTGTAGGAATTGACTCCCAACATTAGGGAAGCTCAGTGCTTTCTGTTTGAGAATTTTTATTGTTCCACATTTTGGATTTCACTAGTGCACTTGGATATTGCCAGTCAAAGAATGCAGCTAAACCAAAAGAATTTTCAAGAATCTTTCAAAATACTCTATTTTCCAGTCACTGCTTTTTCTTTGAAAAAAAATACACATAAACACTAGACTTTATTTTCGCAAAATTTACTTCTTGTAAGAAAATGCAGCAATTGACAATTAGCCTTCAGAAGTCTGAAATCTGAAAATGAAGGTGAATACTACTTTATACAAATTCTAAAGTTTAAAAGAAAATATAATCATTTAAGATTCTGCTGGTGAGATCAGACTCAGATAGATATCTATGAAAAACTGAGAACAAGATAAACATGACTTTCATGAGAGCTTACCAGGAAGATACAATTTATTCCTATAGTATTATCCTTACTGGCAGTGTAGTCAGACCCAATCTGATCTGATAGTTGATTTACATTGCAGAGAAGGAGTGTTCCTTTCATATGGAATTCTAAAAATTATGCATGTCAGATTATATAGGGAAGTCAATAGAGAAATAGAGAACTGTGAATGAAGCAAAGAAACAAAATTACTCAGTGGGCTAGAAAAATGCTCTTTTCTACATTTAAATCCTATAGCTTATATAACAAGACAATCATTTCCGTCCTAAACCAAGTTTAGCAACTAGGCTAACTAGGCTTTACTTCCTTGTACAGAAGAAAATTATTCAGTTTGAATAGTCTGAAAATTCCTTTCAGTCTRTCAAAATCTAAAAAAACACCCAGTCAAGCAAAGCATGGTCTCTTGCTTTCTCTAAAACAGTAGGAAATCCTCACAGACATTCTGATCCCAACTACCTATGTAGATCTTGCATCAAATGCAGAGAGTGGAAAGGTTTCTTAAGCTGAAAGGATGATTTGATCCAGTGATAAACAATATCCCATATTTTTTAAAATCCTAATTTTGTCTTGAGTTCTGTTACTCCAAGAACCTTAAAGTTCAATAGAATTTAGAGCCTTTTAAAGCCCTTCCTCTAAAAACATTGCAAGTCCAACATTCTCTGAGAAAGGTAGATCTATCATTCTTGTCAGCCTCAGTAATCAGTTTCCATTGAAAAGTAACTGGATAAAGTAAAAGAGAGCAATAGTAACATGTCAGGCAACCTAAGAGAAAACATATATTGCAAAGTCTGCTCTGTGCTCTTCTGAACTGTTATAAGTGATCTTGAAAGGAGAGCTTCACCAAGCTTTTTGTTAAAGATCTGAATTGAAGAGTCCTTTTAGGAGCAAATCTTTTGAATCTTTTGAAATTTATATATCTGAATCAGCTGTTTTATCTGGAAAACCTGTAAGAGAACTTTTGCTATATAAATTTAGAAAAAAAAAGTATATTTAATTTAGCACATTTATATTGTTGGAGGAGGATTTCTGAAGTGACTTTTCTTAAGCTTTTTCTAAGCTTTTAAAACTTATGGGGCTTTAAAACATAGTTCACATTCCTATAGGTTTAATTGAGCTGTATATGCAGTTTTATAGAAAGGAGAATTTTGGGAACCTCTTTAAATGCCCAACATAGCAAAAGTAGCCTGATAAAATTTTATTCAGAGCTAACAAGGAATAACTCACATCAGCAAAGATATTTTATTGCAATTACAGAGAGGAAGCAACAAATAATATTTTTCCTATTAAATGATCTGTAATAAATAAATAAATTTCTTTGGAATATTTCTTCTTTTTTCCTTTATATCCATATTATACCATTAGAAAGCAACAGTGTGATTATCTCGTCCGTCCTTCTCTATGCAACAGGCCCATGGACGATCATGATTTCACTACCATTTTAAAAAGAGTATGGCTTTTTACAGAAAAATGTTTACTTCCAAGCATTAAATAAATGAATAGCTCACTATAGCTATAGTAGTCTTCAGTGGCTAATAATCATTACTATTTTAAATATTCACAATGTTTCCAGTTTTATTTTTTTCTAGGAGTAGCTTCTATCATTTGTCTATGGCTATATCTCTGGGTGGAATACTGTAGAACTTCTCATTAAGTCCCCTATGATTCACTGTGATCAGATCTCTGTAATCTTCTCTTTGATTCTCCAAATTGATAGATGTCTTTGTGTCTTTGACTATAAGACATGCTTTCCAACACTTTGAACATCCTCTTGACTCCATTTTTAATCATYTTCCTTTGGTGTATTTGCATTCACTAGAGAGGAATGTGTTTATTCTAGAACAGGCATGACCAATGTTTAGTACTATAAATTATGTCTATGATGTTAATATACCATTCTTTTGTCTATTCCAGTGAATGTTGGTTGTCAGTTTGGTGACAGAACTAGAATAATTTTATTGGAATCCTCTTTTGTACGGAATTTGTTCTGTTCTTTCATGCACAACTGTGCTATCTTATCGACTACTTAGTGTTTTTCTGTCCGGCCAAACTGAAGCTGTCTATAGCAATTAAGCTTTTCTCATTCCCTTCACTGACTAACCTATAATCCAGCCACTGGGACACATTTTTCAAAAGCATCATGCCTTGGCCAACCACAAACAAGTGGTAAAGCCATCATTGGCTTCAAGGAGCAGAGACATGAGGTAGTGCCAAAACTCTTAGAAATACCATAATCTGAATAATTTCTTCTTGATACTTCACAATACATTTGTTGAAATACATCTCTAAAATTTGGTACAGTGAAAATGATGATATATTTATATCTGCAAACCATTCATTGAGTTTATATGCCGCTCAGAGAATTACAGTCTCATATATTTGAAGACAATTTTTTTTCAAATTTTCAAATTTTGAAAATCATTCTATGTTTTTAAGCCATCTGTCTTGCTAGGGGCATTTCAGGTTTCAAATTTGCTTCATTACTGTTACTTTTCAGAAGTTATTTCCATATAAATTTGGATTATGTAAGGATTTTAGAACAGAGCTTAAATTTGCTATTAATTCAAAAGGAAGTTTTCATAAATTGTGTCAGCTATCCACAGTTCATGGCTATGACTTTAAATTTCCTCTTGCCTTTTCCTTATCTGTAGAAGAACATATTCCCCATGTAGAACAGAGAAAAGATATTGTCCTTTAAATATTCTAATCACACCTGGAAATGAGGCACCTGGAAACTAACTGCACCTTCCTTGTGGAAATAACTGGAGAAGGATGAAAAGCTTTTAAAGAGGCCACCTTGATTACAATTTCAATTTCTTTGGAAAATGCATTATCAGATTAGGGAATAGGTCACTGTCATTTGGTACTAAGGGAGCAGATCAGAAAAAACCAACAGATGTTTCTGTGCATCATGCAGTGTTTTATAGCTCTTACATGATTTTGCAGGAAAAGCATTAAGAGGATGTGAGGAGCAATCTCTCATCTTGGTAACTGCTTTTCAAATGACTGTAGGTTGCTGTTAGTCTTCCTCCTTACCCAGCTAAAAAAGCCAGCTTCATAGGTCCTTTGCTCCAGATCCCTAGCATCTGTTAGTACTCTGCTGGATGTTCCTCAACTTTGTTAAATCTTTCTTGATCTAGGTGCCCAAAGGTGGACTCAGTAGTCCACATCAGTGTTTTGCAGAGGTGGGGAGTAACATTGCTTTATTTAATGTCTATGCATATTAGTGTATCTCATCAGTAACACCAGCATGGAATTATTCATACTCTCATTCAGACCAGTTCTTATGCAACCTATGTTGACTATTAACCTCAGGTTCTTCTCAGAAAGGCTCTAAGTGACCAAGGTCTTGATTATTTGTTTTGTATATAAAAATTTATAGTGTTAATATGACTTCTGCGACTTTCAAATTCCCATTGTTAGATGCTTATTCTTCCAAGTGAATTCTTTTAAGCAGAGAACTATTTAAAATAGAGATGCTAAACAGATGAGTATCAGAAAAAAAAATGTCTTATGCATTGATGACCAAACAGCACTGAATACAGCTATTTAAGGGAAGAGTTGTTGGTGCATAGCACATCACAGTATACATTTATATGTATAATGTGTATATGTGTGTATATATGTGTATATGCTATACATATATAAAAATACACATTTTTATAAAATTCTTCATTCTTTAATGTGYCATTAAAAGGCAAGGTGGTAGGTGAGGAGCAGAAAAGGGAAATGAATAACCACAAGGAACTTCTCAGGAGGCTAGGATGTAAGTAGTGGATGTTTCCTGATACAGAGTCTCCATACTTGCAGGCAAGGATGTCATATTTAAAATTTTGACTATAACATCACTCCAGCTAGATAATTTTAAGTAGGATTTCAGATTTCATGGCTGAATATTTTTAGTGCCTCTTGAACTAGAGTTTGAAATTAGACTCCGAGTTTTTAACTCAGTGTGGTATATTTCCAGCACTAGTTTGGAACAATCCCAATCCAACGTCATTCTGATGAAGCCTACAAAAAAAGTAGGGCAGCCAGGAAGCCTTAGTTGTGGCTTTTAAATCACTCAAAAAGTTTGTAAGAAGCCCTAGTGCAGTGTTTTAAAGCCTATAGTACAATGACTGATGTTAGCAAGTATGCTCAAGGCTGATCTGATCTCCTAGTCTTGTGAGATAAATAAACCATTAGAGATCTCTAATATTCAGCATATATATTTTATGCATTGTACTCCTTGCACTTTTATGCACTGGAACTCCTTGAAAGCTTTTACCCTACCCTAAGACCTTCAAGATATGAGTTTTGGGGATGCTGGGCAAATTCTTAACTGAGAACAAGGAGAAATCCAACATAATACCATTCCTCACCTCACATTCAGTGTGTCATAATATGTTATTATTTAACCATCCTACGTTCTTTAATGTGCTGTTACTCAAAACATTCCTTCCAGAATTCATCTTAGACTACAGGTTGTGAAGTGGCTAAAACCCCACAAAAGTCCAGAGCCAATAAACAGTGACTTTGTTTTTTAATACTGGGCTTGTATCTCCAGCGTTCCACCACTTTTATACGTTGTCACTTCATTTAAACCGGTGGTGTGATATCCTGGAGATTCAGGACCCAAAGGGTTAGTGCAGAATCCAGTTTTATTTAATCTTCATTAGGGATCTGGAGGTGGAAGCAAAACAGCTCATTAACGAAATTTGCAGATGCTAATAAAATGAGAGAAGTTACGTACCCGAGGGAAGACTGCAAAATAATAAAAGAGAGTCCAACAGGAGTTTAAAAGGTGGACAGAAAATAACAACTTACTTCCATGGCACTTACACTAATACCTTTCAGAAAATAATTATAAACACAAATAAGAATGCAAATTGATTCCATACCTTAAGCTAGAGAGCAAGACAGTGAATCTCAGGTAGCTGGAGAAGATGTTGGGAAGCTTTGCTTTAATATTATAGTCTGTCATCAATGAGAGGCAAAATGTAAAGGTAGTTAGATGTACGAAGAGGCCTCTCCTTTAGGGATTTCAGTGTGCTGGTGATGTGCCTAACTCACTACTTATGCCTGTCAATTCCAGCAGATGACTATCCACAGCTTTATTAGTCTATATATTTTCATAAATTTCAGACTTTGTTCAGTCAGTGGGATGGGCCACTCGTTTCAGCCTTGATGAAAATGTACATGATCATATGCAGTTAGGATTTTGTAAAGATTTGCATATGCTTTTTGAATTTGCTTCATTTCCATGTGTTGATAAAAATTTAGATTTTATTGTCGTAAACACAGGGATTTCCAGAAAAAAATCAGGAGTGCATATCACATCCCTTTTGTATACCAGTAAATATTCACAAAGCCATTTAAATCTTCTGATAAATTTGTTTACAGAAATGAATAGCAAGGCTATCATGTTCTAAAATATACTGAATTAGATAAAATAATTAATTTTAGTTTCTGTCCTTGGACCTCAGTACCTGAAGACATTTACATGACCAAAAAGAAATTAGCAAAAATTGTGATTAGAAGAACATCAGGATTGTTTTTACTTCACTATTATTCCTATCTTAGGTTCTGTGCTTCCTCACTGTAGGGGATAATATCTCAGACATACAGAGAAACAGAAATTATAYTGCTTGCTTTGACCAGCTGTAAACTCATGGTCATGAGTTCATCAGGACATAATGTCATTCAGATTTGAGCTTGAAGTTTGCCAGTGATTTTGAAAGTTAATCCTTACATCATTTATATTTAGAATGTTAAAAATATAATTACAATTTGCAGTTTGTTTAGCTTACTATCCAAATATAGTACAGGTCTCCATATATGAGGCATGTTTTGCAATAGCGACTTCATTCCAGCAGACAGTTTCCTACCCAGGGCGCTTTATAATCTTTTCTTGGTTTATTTGTTCAATGTTCATATCAAATGAGAAACGGTTCCCTCTCTATACCCCATACAACCATCCTTCTTTCTCTTCTCCCTACCATTTATTAGAATGATGTTAGATGCAGTAGATCATCCTGGTTTTCCCTTCCCAGTATAGCTATGTCAAGAAGTATCTGGAAAGATTTCCTCTGTCTCTAGAGACTCTTTAAGACCAAGCTAGTTGATCATCTCATAATTTTTTGTCCTGCAGCTGGAGGTGACCTAGAGCTTCACATTTTGAGCTTGACTTAATATGATGTTCTCCTGTCACTCAGGCATATGTATCACAGCAGTGAAATGGCAGAACAGGCAAACTCAGGCAATTATCAAGCTTTCTTTACATTTGGGCGTGATATGAGAAAGAACAGCTGTAGCATTCCGAGACATCAATGATCACATATGCAAGAGAAGGAAAGAAGATAAAGATTATGTAAGGTTGGACATTAAGTGTGCATTTTTGTGTGTCTGGTTGCCTGGTGACACACATTTGTGAAATCAGCATTGAATGCCCTCTAAAGAAGGGTAGTTCAATTTGTAGATGTTACTGTGGAATGGCAGACCATAATTTGATCAGCATTCCTACAGTACAACTGAACTCAAGAAAAATGGGGAATACTGAAAATACGCAGGCTTTGCAGACAGGCAGAGGAGGATGAGCAATGGAACAGAATTTCAGCTAATGTGTGTGGTATGTCCGGAATCTTCATCTAAGACACAATATTAAAGTTGAATTTCCCAAAAGAAATATAGGACTGTCAGAGAAACACCACTGGCTGCACTAGAAAAAAATAGTGCTTTCCTTTTCTTATTTATCTGCTTCATAGGCATAAATCAGTCATTATGATTTAACGTAGAATAGTTAATATGTCACCTTCCCCTGTGCAATTCCACAGGTATCCAATGAAACAATCTTCTTGGCTGTCAAATGCAATTGCATACCAATACATTTAGGCCCAAGATCTCTGTCTTTCAGCAGCTGGAATCTTCTCATTCATCAAACTGGGTCAGGTCACAGAGGGTTGTGTAGGTGGGCTTCCTTGGCCAGCTTCCCTGCCTGGCAGCTARGGAACGCTGACTGTGATTAATTGTGTTGCATTTGCAGCACTGTATGAATCGTTTTGCTTTTGCCACACTGGAWAACAGGCAAAAGAAAAGAAACCTTTCAAAACTTTTCCAAGCTATTAGGTCACTAACAATTCTCGAGATGCAAATCTGGTTTCTTTATATTAGGAATCAAAATATGTCAAAAAGTAATGCTGTAGACCACAGTTCATTTACTCTTCAGTTAATGAAAGTTATATATCTTTAGTTTAACATGGGTGTTACAACAGTGCAATAGCACTGAGAAATATCAACTGTGATGATAGTTCAGTATTTGCAATAGGAATACCTAGGATCTAGATCTAAGCCAMCTTCTAGCCAAATAGGCTAATAGGGGTTTTTAGCAACACAAAATAAAGGAAAGTTAGGAAATGTCAATTTATATTTAATTTAAATTTGTGTGCCTTCTCTAAAAACTATTTTTCTCTTTTAAAATCTTATGGGCAATGACTCTTGATGTTTATACAGAAGCTGAAACTTAAAGCTAAGTTGCCTAAATGCCTTTTTTTCCTCTCTCTCTGTGTCACAAATAATTCCAAAGAGTCTTTACATTTTACATTTCAAAATAAAAAATGTCATCTAAGATTTGAATAGGAGCCTACAAGACTTATTTTTTTTACCATCCCAAGGGCTAAGTCCAACACAGCTCTGAGAAATTCAACCCAGATCAAAAGAAATATTTAATTGTCTAATAGTGTCTGATCCACAGCTTTCTGGATGAAACAGAAATACTCCCATGGCATGGGAACCACAGTGGATTTTGAATCACATCCTTATTGATTTTTATGGTGCCCTCATATTTACTACTCATTGTATTCATCACTGAATGCCCTACTTAGCCCTGAAAATCCAAAAATACAGGCGGAATTATTATTGCCTAATTTCAGCATGATCCAGGAATATTAGCATTGAGTCTGGTTCTTCCTACATTTATGTCTATATAAATCATAAGTATTCCTTTTGAGGATAATAAAATTAGGGTGATATAAAAGTGGAGTGAGAGAAACAGGATCAACATTATTGGCAGGATCAAACCCTTGTGGCTCTGGCTGAGGTAGGCTGACCCAATCATAAAGAGATGCTCATCTCTTTTCTTCTCTCCATTCAAGTAACTTTGAGCCCAATCAAGTAGTGTGTAGCCCATTGAACGATGTCACTATTCTAAACAAACACAAATTTGAGATGTTTTYTGAATTTCATATCATCTATCCCTGTGAGGGAAACAGCAGACTGATCAGAGAAACTAAAGGTTCAACTGGTTTTAGTTGAAGTTATTTAAGATATTACTAGCTTTGGCTSTCTGCCTTGTCTCTCTGCTCAAGCTGAAGACACCAGAACAGACACATTTCCGTCTCATCCACCTTTTTTCATAGGCCTGTTTTTTTCACTTGAAGCCACTGTCTCTCACYACTCAAGGTAATACAGTGAGCTGCAATGGGAGTGGGTCAGCTAACATAGGATATTTTTCTCCTGCTATGGGCCAATAATTTCTAGTAAACAGGAGAACAGAAAAGGGGGGAATATCATGCTTTATGACATAGAAGTTAAATCTATTAGAGAACTGTCTGTGTCTCAAAGAAAGAAAAGTGTAAGAAGTTACACCTTCATCATACTTAGGAGAAAAGAGGGAATTCTGTGTTCAAACGTTAGGTCTAAAACTCTGGAAAAAAAAATTACTGCAGATATCTTCTGGTCTATGATTCCTCCCAAAGTTCACAAAAAATGCAGGTTATACTTTTTTTCTTCTAAAATGTTAAATGGGAGTAAATTAAATGATGTGATTCCATCATCAATTTACCCACACAAAATTTTGAATGTTAGCTTTCAGGTCAAAGAAAGGTACCAATGAATTGTTCCTAGGAAAGGCATCATTAAACTGACTACTGACAAAGGATTTATTTTTGATCCAGTCTCTTCTGATTGTAAGTGATTATATCTATTTCAATGTCTCATGTAAAAACAGGCAGAAGAAAAGTTTTATAGCATGGCAATCGTAATCTAATACAATATCTTTTGTCATGCACAATTCACATTCTTTGTGCAGTATGACTAATACATTCAAAAAGTTGGAATGTTATAATACATTCCTTTTGAAAGCRAGATAAAAATAAAGGATATGCGGTTGGATAAAAGTGAGAAATAGAACACACCAGTTCCTCCAATACCTTGGCTTTGCTCTGAACTATCAATGCCATCTGGTTTAGAGGCCAAATAATTCTGGAGAGGAAAAAGCATCTAAGAGTCATCTGAGAATAAGAGTGATCTGCTGGAGGTTTAGAAGTTCTTAATATATTTGGTGTCTCTACTGCTGCCAGAGGAAATGGAGTGAAGATGAAAAACAGGGTGTGTATCTGCAAACAGCAGCACTTTGATCCCTGGCTGTGCTTTTAAACTGCTCTGCATCCTTCAGAGCCTGCCATACGTTCAATCAGCTGTTATGTTTCTCTAACTGAGTGTAGGAAAAATTGCTTCTACAGAGGATAACAGAGTTAAAATAGCTCAGTGGTGAGTTTCAAACCTTACCTACATAGTGTCCTTTAATCCATGCAGGATGACTCATTTATAGTCAAGTGTCTGTCCCAGTACTTCTTTGTTGTTTTTTAATGAGCAATWGTTTTCACTATTATATAGCAGCAGGTGTATTCTTAACCTCTACCCTCATACATACATGTAGAACTAGCTGTAGTTCTATAGCTAAATGTTAGTGTGACTGTGGTTCTTTCTGTACCTCCATATTCAAATCTACRCAAGGGACTGTAAGATGGGGACTTAGTCCAGTTGCTCCAACTCTCTRCCTGCTGGGAGAACCCTGGCTGTGCCAAAGGATTGCCCCACAAGCCTGCCTCCTGTACAAGAGTCACTCTGTCTGGGTATACAACCTGCAAACAGATAGACATTAATTTTTCTCTCTTGAATAATTGCACACTTTCCCATGTGTATCTATTTTTGGAAGGCTAAATTGCAATCACCAAGGGAATCTCAAACACATGTGTCTGTCTTTCCAACTCACATTTAATTATTTAATTTTGAAGGTGTCTAATTTCTATTGATGCTTTTGAAAATTGCAACCAGTTGAGAAACCTTAAGTATTCAAAATACCAATATGATTTTAGATTGTCTTAGCTACAGAAGATTAATTTCAAAATTCGCTCAAATGTCAGTCAGGTCAGCTGTTCTGAAATAAGTAAAATCTTGTTCATTAATGTGTTTGTTGTCATTTTGGCTATGCTAAATCTGTCAATGAATTACCAAAAAGATAATGAAAAGCTTGTTTTAGTGATAATCAAATTATTACCATAGGTGAGTAAATAACTGTTAACATCTCCATTAACACGAAGCAAATGTTTTTATGATCAGCAACTAAAACTAACATTGAACTAGGTATAGTTACTAAATCAGGAMAAAAAATCAGAAGAGAACTGTAACTATCACTCTTAAACATTTTAATTAGATARATTCAAATATTCAAATATGGAAAAGTGAAAAAACTCCTTTACTGCATACTTTCTCAGAACAATACCYTGAAAAAAATAATGTTTTGTGTTCCTCACTTTTTGATCCTCCAAGAAGAGATTCTGCAGGTTCCTATAGGATAYCTTTAAGAGCTAAGCCTCCACTTGAGTAATGCTACCTTTAAAGAACCTGCAGATTGCAGCTTGGGTGGCTCTTATAGCTGAAGAAGCAGAAAAGTGGAAAGGACATAAAATGTATATAGCTAATCCTATCATATAAGGGCTGATAATCCATATGCTGTATGCTCAAAATGTATATATCTACCAGCACATAACTTGACACATTTGACTTCTCTGGAGAAGGTCTGTGATAGCACAGGTGGCACAGATGTTTTAAAAAATATTTTTGTAATGGTTGAAGATATATTTTGTRCAATGGTGTTTTGAAAAGTTCTTTATTAAGAAATTCTGCCACATACATTTGGACTGTCACACTCTTATCTCTATGSATGATATTTCCCTAAAGCTACCATAAGGGCACAGAGATGTAGTAATTTCTGCAYGTCAAGAAACTGAGTGTCTTGGACTCATTTGCTCTGAAGGGGAACAAATAAATACAGTCTGCTGGTTGTAATTGCTCTTTTTTTTGGATTATTTCATGCAGAAAGATATTTGGAAACCCACTGTAGAAAGTTCTTTTTTTCTTACAGCAAGGATGACTGTGCTTGGAGGGAGTCTGAAAGAAAGAAGTGAATGGAATTTGGAGCCAAGGTGAAGCCAATGTCTTTTTAGAGCTCTGCTGTTTCTGCTGTGAATAACATTGTTTGCACAAAAACCAATGTTCGGCTGAAATTCTAGAATCTGAACATCTAACAATACAGAGCAATATTCCWTAGAGAATCTGTGGGAATAGAATAAATGTCACATTAAAAAAGCAGAGAAGTATATTGCAAATCTTGCCTAGGGTTTTCTGTCAAGTAACACTGACTGAACTGTTGTGACATTGGAATTCCATTCCCACATTGATTGCTTAMTGCCATTCTCAACTAATAAGGTGGTTAGCGCCAAAGTCGTTTAATAATATGATCAGTTCTACTTCAGGTAAATATTTGTTTTGTCAAATACTATTCAGTGCACAATATTTAATAATTTTAACATTGAAAAAAATGCTAATTTCTGATCAAATTTTCAACATACTAAAGGCTTAGGAAAAGATTTGAATGGCCTAAAATGGGGCATGAAATATGCACACTAAATAATGTTGCTACACAWCTTTGGTAAAAAAGTGYACTGTCTGAATKAAATATACAAAACACCAAATGAAAAGAAAAAGAAATTAATACAGGATTATCTTATTTTTATGTAGGATTATTCCAGTTTCAAATTRCCATAATTCACACCACAGCCTGTTATAGTTTTACTGGGAATTTTACTATTAGCAAAGAGAGGAAAGTYTTCTTATGAAAGTCTTATTCCTTTGTCTGTTTAAAATCAGTAGTAGCTGACTTGGCTTTTTAATCTGAAAAGTGTGTGATAAATTTTCCAAGGGAAGTTTTTGTTTCYTCTATACTCTGCATGGAAAATATGCCATAGCAGATCCATATGATCCATGCAGTTCATAAATGCATGCATGACCTTGGAATGCACCTGGAATATTTAGGTTGATGAYGTTTTGGTTTGTAAAGATACTGTTTTGTGCATGACATGTGAGCATAAACTAAGAACAAGAAGGTAAATAGATAATAATGTTTTGCTTGCATTCTAATTTGGAAAGAATACTAATTCTTACACATGCAGAAAGAAAGCAGATAACAATTAACAAAGAAATCAGTTCYACTTCCTTATTTGAGTAATTTAAAAGTTAAATGTGCAGGTATTGTTTGTTCTTAGTTTGCTCACATGTCAAGATGTAAGCAGTTGAGCTATGTTACATAATATTACACAAATGAAATCAGTGCAAATCAGAATCTCTAACTCAAAATTATTCAAATCCAAACACATGTGATGGGAGAAGTTACTGTAGCTTTATGAAAAGCGAGAAAATTTACTTCACTTTGGCTAACCCCGAGGTTCAGCCTGACATTTCAAGCACTTTCTATTGTCTTACTGTTGTTGTCTCAATGCTTCTATTGTCAAATGAAAAGATTTTGTCAATGACATTACTATGAATAATGTGGGTCATGGTGATGCCCTGGCTAGAAACAAGACTTAAAATATTTCATATTGTTTTACTTACTGTCAAAAGAAAAAACAACAACAACAAAAAAGCACTGTAATGTTATAAAACTCAAGTGCTGTCTCCTGAGATGCCTGGGGTCTTGGACCTACTGAGATCAACAGGAATTTTGTCCTTAACTTCAGTGACTTAAGTTTACAAGTGTTTACATGTTAGGAAAGTGATTGGAAACATAAAATCCCAGCCCTGTTTGACAGCCTTTTCTTATGTTTCAAAATTGATAATTGACTAAACTAAACACTGGGG
>PTEX01000014.1:1981303-2001889 GCA_003342815.1 Eudromia elegans | reverse complement strand
AAAACCTTTACCACCAGATAGGTAAGCTGGAAGATCCAGCAAACCAAATGCAAATATTTTTGCTCAGATTTTTCCAGTCGCTGCATCGTATTAAAATAGCAAAAATACATACATTACGTATTATAAATACATATATACATATAGAAGTATATTCTAAACAGATCCAGTGAGACTGAATTTTATGGCTCTCTTAAGACTACAATTCCTGTAGTTGTTGATTGTCTGCATTGATACTATGCTAATATTTTTTCCACAATTCAGAATATATTATATTAGCTTCAAAATGCCAAGATCTCAACTTTTCACAGCTTCTGGGTTCAATGTTCTTTGGAAGAAACTATAGTCTGGATTCTGAAGACATGGCTTTAATTTAGATATGGATGGAGGTTAGGACTGGTTATCTGAACACACAAAGTATTATCATCTCCTGAACTCTGTAGAGATAGATATTAGGACTCTGCAGATTTTAAAATTCATCATCTAGTCTGCATTTTGCTTTGCTTAAAGATCAATCCTCAGGCTGAATGAATGAAAAATAGGGTTTAAAGGCTGCAAAAAGATCTGCATGAAACACACTTTTTCTGCAGTAATAGACATACCATAAGTAGTGAATTTATGTCCAATGTCTTGAACTACGAAGCAATTTTTGACAGATACAAATTAGCCTGAGAAATAAGGAAAAAAAAAACATGAATCAAAAGAAAAGGTAAAAGAAAGAGAAGGGATTAAGACTAGTTAGGTACAAAAATAACTAAGTTAACTGAATAAACATTATGAAAACAAAATATAGCCCAGGGAATAGCAAGGAAGTAGCACAAATACTTCAAAGCAAGTCTTACTTTCATGAAAAACAATGCAATGATTAGTGTCAGTTTTCTACCCTAAAGGTATTTTTATAAAAATTCTTTTGTACATTATTCATATTCKTAGTATAAAGAGCCACGTTGGCTCTGTTACACTTGGTAGTAGTGTAGCAACAGAAAGTACTGTTTTGCTCTCTGCTTTGCATTCTTTCATTAAAGTGGGCTCAAATGGTAAAGTGGCAATGGAATTTGGCACTCAAGTGTCTACCTTTGGTCTCACAGCTAGAATTTAATTCCCAGCATTCACAATATCTTTTGAAAATGAYGAGTCAGACAGATGCTGGCAGACTTCCAGATCTTGGTTACATGTGTGAAAGGACACTGCTTTTCTTTTAAAGAAGGGAAGGGAAAAAAATCCCAGATGAGCAGTCACAGCTCTATGCCTAGAGAGAAGAAGGATGAACTGAATTTGCATTAGAAACCCTTGCACCCAATTAAAGATTAGAGGAATGTACAGTAGTCTTAAGTAGACATCTCTGTATTTCCATTTCTCAACAGCAGGAGAGGAATCAATGTAAAAGGAGAATGGCTGTTTTAAAGAGATTTTTTTTTTGAGTCTGAGAACATTTTTTTTTAAGTTGAATATTATTAATAAAAGAAACATATGTCCTGAAAGATATAGGCTTGATTTACACCTTTTGCTGAGAGTGCATTACTATAACTTTGTAGACATCAGAGATATTTTTCCTGATTCAACTTACATGAGCTACAGATTTGATGTGAAGCTCAGCTCACAGAGAAATATAACACTTCAGGCAATGACAGGGTCCTACCTAGGACCTTTGCCTCCTTTGTCCATAGAGCAATGGATTAAGCTGGTGAACGTGGGCACAGTATAGTGTCCAAATACAGGAAGGCTTGGATATGATATTTTTCATTTAAACCAGAGCCACCAGAGAAGGGGTTTAGTCATCTTATGCCACAAACAATGGTGACCTCTTCTGGCCAAGGACAAAAAAAAATTAAATGATTCATCCCCTTTACTTTAACATCAAGTATCTGCTACTTTATAGGTTCCCCTAGAACTGTCTGGCTCTATTATTGCCTCTTTCAAAATAAAAGATGCCACTGAAAAAGATTAGAGTGAGAATTTTCAAGCAAAGGTGAGTGTTCGGTTGCTAGATATGTTTCCAACTGTGGCAATTACATGCACAAGCATGAATTCATTGCTGTATTTACTGTATTCGCAATTTTTGTCAGTAAGCACTCAGGAGGGTGACTGGAARTTTCAGGAGAATGTCACCAAAGTTCATGAAAGGCTAAATCATGTTGAGTTTGGACACTGAAGAGTGGCACTCTGAATAGCATAGATGCCAATATGAATTTTGCGGTCAAGCTCGGTACTTGCTCAGCTTAGCTCATGTCTAAGTCCTTAAATGATAGAGTCCTATTTTAAATTATTTTGTAAGTGTTATGTCACATGGAGCTGGTAAATTATTTCATGAAAAGCATTAGAACAGATATACATGCAATTTCTATTGCAATATTTATTCAGATTTTCTCAGCAGAAATCACAAATGCTTTAAATACCTCTGTAACAAGTGCTTCCAAAAACTGACAGTATCTTATGCTTTTCAGATGAGAATACAGATGTAAATTCTTAGTTATGGCTGATCATTATCWTAAGACAGAAAAAGAATAAAATAAAAAAGCTGCTAAAATATTTTCAGTGAAATGGCTGAGACTTCCTAAATATTATAGCTGTTAAAAAAAGATGAAGTTCCGTCTGTGGTTGGTGGTAATGCAAGTTTAATCCTATGTCTTGTTAAAGTCATTCTCTGGTTGATGGAATTTCAACCTATCAGGCAGTAAAAGGTTGTTTCAAAGMAAGGTTAAAAGTTTTGTATTAAGCATGATGAAAACTGTGAATGCCATTGTTAAAAGCCCTTTTAGCTGGTAATTTATGACAATAGTTCTCAAATTCAGCATGTGGCCACACCAAAAGGCTAAATTGCTTCTTTATGCTTGGTTGCTTTTTGAAATATTTCTTAGAAAAGACACATTTCCTTATTTCAGAAGAGACAATAATACAGGTCCACTGGGTTACTTCCCTGACAAACATTCTAAATATTTTTATAATTTTACTCAATATTTCTTTATTTTAAACTAAAACTGTTTATAAGATAGTAAAATCTTAGGAATTTTCTGTGCTGTTGCGTTATCTAAGGGCTTGAAACTGTGCTTAAGACAAAGCACTTTATTTCCACCATGGTTTAAGATCAATGATGTGATGAAGACTCATGCAAGAAGTTATCTGGATTTCTAATAGCTACAAAGGGTACAAACTTCAGGCTAGATCTCACTCAGGAGAAAGCTTGAGGTTAACAGATTTAGATTATTCAATTCTGTGATATCCAGTCCAGCTTGAACGCAGAGTTGTATAGCAGTAATTTTAGTAATTTTATTGATTCTCTCTGTGGTTGGGAATAAGTTTTGAATTAACAGAGAACTGATCACTGAAGCTCAAATGCTTTACTTGTTTGAGGAAATATCTGATATACTTACATATTTTCATATATGATGTAAGCAACATCAAAAGAGGACTCCTACAATATTCAGATATAATTGGAAAGTCCTTGAAAGTCTTTCCATTATTACCTCTGAAGTTCCCSAGCTGCTAAGAAAAACACTGCCACACAACCACTGCCAGCCACACACAGGCATGTTCGAAGAGAAATTCAAGTGGCTGGGAATCTAAAAGCTACTGCAGGAAATGGGCAATTTCCAGGATTCTGCTCTATTCAGTAGGAGASCCTTTGTTAAACACTTGGCTTTTTGATTGAAAATATTGAGTAAGGAGGGATTAAAGAAAATCAATTCAGTCCTCCAAATGAACTCTTGCAAATTTGAGGCTTGTTGCCCCATTCGTCCTGTTTCTGTAGGGGAAAGAAAGGTGGGGGAGCATCACCATTGTTGACAGCTTTCAGTTTAATTTTCTCACATGAATTAATTCATCAAGTCTGACACTGAGAACTAACTAATGGATGAGATGAGTGGCTTTGAAAAGTGATATTGGCCTAGGAATAGTGTTCTTGTTCAATATTCAACTGCAGAAAAAGAACAGTTTGAAAAATGCCTCTCCACACTKAAATGCTAACTTTTTTTTGGATATAGCAAAAGTATTTGCAGGTGTTAGCATGCACTTTGTTGTCTATTTTGATGTTAAGCATAAATTTACTTCTTATGAATATTGTTATTTACAGATTGAAATTTTAGCATGGCTTTTCAGCCATAGGAAGCAAACAAACAGAAAACAAGAGCTATATTTTGTGAAGAAAATAAGGTACTAAGTCTGAGATATGACAGAATTGACTAGTCTGTTGACAGTAATGTTATACTTTTTACTTACTATCCTGAATCTGCATTCATTTTCCACCTTGCAATGTAAACAAGAAGTTCACATTTAATGTAATATTTTAATTTTAAATAACCAAACATATACATAAAATGTGGCATCGAAACTCAGTGCTTGTGTCATAATGAAGCTATCTTAAAGGTGCCAATTTATCAGCTTAGGAGAAATATAACATTGAGTTAGGAAATTTTTTTGTGATGAAATGAGAGGCAGTTTCATCTTTTGTCAGTAAAGAAGGAATAAATAGGGTTAAGGTAAAGGACTTTGCCTTTGAATTGTTTCTTTTCTAATTTTTATTTTCTACAATGTGCTTACTAATTGGTCTCAGTTCTGCTGCTGTAATGTGAAATAGCTTTGTTAATATTTCCAAAGGAAATAAAACACTATACCTTTCTCCTTTGGCCCCAACCGCATTGACCTTCAGTCTCTTTAGGTCCATCAGCATGACAGGAAAGTGGCCTGAAATGCTGTTTCATTGGGATAAATTTCTTGTTTGCCTCCCAAATATATCTTGTAACTCCAACCCTTTGGTTTTTTTATTTCTTTGGGTGAATGCAGACTCACACATACAAGGGCATTTGCTCCCATCKGAGGATTGCTGTAATGCTATCAAAGAGCTAAAATGCTCTTTGGCATTGCTATCAAGGTCTAACTTCCTTCCCAAAATCTAGGMAACAATCTCATTGTGGTCAGTAGTTTGCTCTTGGTCGTGGGTTCACTGAAAGAAGTTTAGCTCTCCTTAAATTAAAGCAAGTGTCTACATGCCAATAAATACATGTAGTATTTTTGTAATTGTAAGCAAAAGCAAAATATGTTGTTCTATGTCTTAGATTTCATAATTCTTGAGTTTTGACTATTTTTCCAGCAACATATCAGTGAACAGTTTTACCAGTGTGTCAGGAGAGGATTTTAGCAGATGAACAAATGAACAAATGAATTGGGTTTCTGTTTCAGACAAGCTGGGCTGAGTTTTTGCTGAGCTTTTGAGTTCTGCCACTAGCAGGCTGTTATATCATGAACTCCATAAGCCAGATGGATCAATCAATACTACACAAGGGAAAGTGCCTACTCAAAGTGGCTTCCAGAAGCTGCGTGAACCTTTGAAATAAGTTATATTTTAAAGTGAAAAGTACTGTGGGTTTAGGTTACTGCCTGACATTTTGGGMAGTGGATTTCAGGTCAGAAGCCAGGTCAGCATCCACTCTTTAGATCTGTCTGCACTACAGATAGTTAGATCTCACAAGTCATAGATCAGCTCAAAGATCAAATCCTGAGGGAACCAAGAGATAAATCCTAAAGRATTAAATCATCTTGTCCAGGATTTTCCTTATCAAAGGAAAGTCTTAACCTCTAACTTCAATCTAGAAGCTACATGATAAGTTTAACAGCTTTCACTCTAACTATACGTCCATAGAGTTTTCAAGACATACTGGTTACACTAAAGTCCTCCTTTCAAGATCATCCTTCTAGTTATCCTGTCCCCTTAGTTCCTATAGGTTATTTTCTTCTTGCCTTTCTGCCTATTGCTAACATGGCCAGCCATAGCACAGATAAAATTTATTGGTTCAGCTATACAGGGAACATYTTGAAGGGCCTCAGGCAAGATATTCTATTAGACATGAAAGACCAGTGACACTGTRTAACTGCTGTCCACTCCCAAAGGTCAGACTGCACTACTTCTCTCTCATTATAAGACAGCCCTTCTTGTATTGTTGCCCTGCAAATCCTTCCCTGTTTTAGTAGTAATATGCTTCAGAAGACTCCACCCTCCCTAGGCAGAGGSGACCACAAACCTTTCCCCAGCAACAAACATATCTAAACTTCTCTTCCTTTGGGAGAAGAAAATATACATAAATCCRCCAGTTCGAGATGATTCCCAGGACCTGTGCATGTTTGCCTTACAAAATGGGACCAGCTGCCTTTCAAGCACCTCCAAACTCCCATGTTCTGTAATAGTATGGGAGGAGAGAAAAGAGGAACAAATTGCTGAAATGTTACTTAAGCAAGCATTAGAGCTGAAGATAAATTAGAGCTTATGGATTCATGAACGGGAGGTTAAGCTGAAGGCAGAAACAGAGTAAAAACAAAGRGCGGGGGCAGGGAGAGAAGTAATGGGATCTGCTGTAAATCAGGAAGGAACAGAGAGAGAATGAACAACAAGGAGAGAGAACAAGTATTCTGAATGAGATATACAGGATAGTCTAAGAAGGAAAATGAGGAATGAGGAGAATAGAAAAAGGGAGATTAGAATTGTTATAAAGATGAGCAGAGTAGATATAAAGGGGGAAAATCACTTCTGCATATAAAAAAGGCAAATAAAAACCCAACTGTTKGGTTAATGTGTTATACTTACTTGTTTTATAGTGACAACTGGAAGAATTTGCTTGTAAAGGGGAAACCATCTTTAGAAATTATTTAAAAAGTGGGTTTGGACATGGTAGACCCGAACAGCTGTTCAGAAGCCATTACAGCCCATTGTGCAATTTTTCCTTAGTTCAGTGCTTATTGGCTTAATAGAGTGCTCAGCAGGAATCCTTATGGTCCTCTCTATTAATCTTGCTGTCAGCCATGCACAAATTCCACATTTAAAAAAAAATATATCCCCAGCCCCCCTACRCTTACCGCATGACAAGAATGCAGAGGGAGTCAGACCAACCCTTTAATAGAGAGAAAGGGGACTGAACAGCCAAGAAAGAGTGTATTACACAACTTAAAGAGGAAAAGGAGGCACTTTGCTGTGCCTGGTGCCCTCYCATTCCTTTCTGGTTTATCTGAGCACTTTATTTTTTCTGATTCTATGATACAGTTCAGAGGGAACTGGTGTTTCCTTCTCTTTTAAATTTAAATAGATCTGTTCTTCAGTGCATCCCAAAGCACAAGCAACGTGAAAACTTCTACTTTTTTCTCATTCCCATYTCTCTCTTTCACCCAAAACAATCATATAAATAAATTCTACTAGCCTAAGCACAGACAGAAATCACACTACTGCTTGCCTGTCAAAAAGAAAAAAAACATACACAAAACAAATTTAAGAGTATTGACGGTCCCTCTAAGAATGGTAACAAGGAAGTGAGTAGATATACCCCAAAAAARTAAGAAAAGATTGGATTGAAATTGCGTAAGATTTCTTCTAAAAATATCYTCATTATCCAGTATATGTAAAAGARGACCATTAGATCCTATGCATGATCAATTGTCAGAAAGTTTTTCTTCCAAATTAGGTATCCTTTGATGTGTCTTTGAAGAAGGCTTCAGGTGAGAGCAATTTTTTCYTAACTGAACTGTAGTCCCTATAAAAAAAAGAATGTGGAAAAATGTTGATATAACCTCATAAACTATGGTCCCTTTTTTTTTTTTTTTTTCCAACCAGTGCAATTTCCTTTGGAATAGTGAGTTTAGAGAAAAATCTGTGTATATGTATGAGATGCATAAAAAAATGCGACTTCTAACAATAGTTAAAATACTTAAACACTCTGATTGATTCTCTTTATATCATATAAGTATCAAAGATTGCAATCTAACTTTGTTGCTCTATGCAAACAGACTMTTTCTTTTTATATATAAATCTGTACTGGATCCAGTCCTAAAGGTCATCCTCTTTTGACATTATTCTGTGAAAAATGACTGTGAAGTACATTAATTTCTTTCATCTGCTTCCTTCGAAGATGGTTTTATCTACCAGAACCATTAATGGTACATCTAAGCAGAGCATTTTAGGATCAGGCCCAAATAATTTCTAGGTGAGGAAAATGAATGCACAGACTATTGAGTGCTGTGCAGATCATTCACAGATTTAAGAAGTTTGGTTGTGTATTACATTAATCAGTATGGTTTTAATTACACTTGCCATAAATGGAACACAGTTTTTACTAAGGGATCAAGGAGCCAAATTTGAAGATAACAGCCTTTTCACATGTTTTGTAGCTTCTGTCATGACAGATCAAGCTATCATTTCCTGCATGATGCATATTACTCTTTTAACAGTAATGTTAGTTTTCTTAAGGGCAATGTCATAACAAATAAATATAAAGCATAAATGTGACGTCTTTATATCCTCAGCATCTGAAGTGTGAGATTGCCTATACTAGCAAATGCCCTTGAGCTAAATAAGAAAATTCAGATCCTTAGATTTTACTGCTATTCTTGTGTTTAAGAATTTATAGATAAACTGGTGCCAACTTTTACTATACATGTAATCTTTTTTTTTTTTTTCCCTTGGACTATGTTCAACTTTTAAAAGCTTGTTTTGACAGCAAAGATTTGTCTACGGGTAAAATAGCTTAAAGATAGGCAGAATGTGACTTCCCATGCATTTGAAAAAAAACCTACAAATTTGAGAGGTCTCTGAAAGAATGATTTAGAAAACATTAAGGAACAGACSTAAGGCTGGAGTAAATCAGCACAGATCTTTCAAAACCAAAGAAGCCACACTGATTTACACCAGATGAAGATCTGTCCATAATAAAATAATTTTAAAATTCAAATATTTATACAACAGAGGTATTACAGAAAGTTTAAAAGTAAAAGACTTTCCTTAACTTTGCCACTCAAAGCCCCTTTGACTSGGGCTTTTTGTAGTTGTTGGTACGCTCCCACCATGTCATAATTTTAAGTGAATTGTTGGTGCTTAATTTTGTGGACACTGTCAAGTATCTATACCTGTGCATAATTATGAGCTCAACAAATAAAACTAAATGAAAAGTTTTTCATTTTTTCTAAAAGAATTTTAAAATTAATTGCCTTTGAATTGCAAATACAAGGTGATACTTAGAAAAGTAAGTCTTACTAACATCTGTATAGGATCTGAGTAGTGAAAAGAATTCACAACAAAAAGGAGCTGAAATTTCAGCACTCTTTTGTTCAACAGAAGGCAGTCTGTAAATTTAATGTCATCACCATTTGAGTCTCCTTCTGGATGGTTCGCATGACCCAGTTCTGTACACTCTTTTTCACCGGTATGCCCTTGTATTTATTGGCAGCTCCCCCGTGAAGTCAATGGATCATTCCAGATTGTAGTCCCTGTATGTAGAGTGAAGATGTTTTAATAAAAGTTCTAGATTAAAGAAGTTTTGTGGAGGATTTCTAAGCAAAGTCATGTGGTCTGGTCCACGTATACCTCAAGGAACTTGTGATTCAGTATTTTTAATATTTTTGTATGGTGCTCTCTGCTGATCCATAGTCCAGATGTTTCACTAGAAGTTATCTGGAAGCCAATACTCTGCTTGGGACCATTTTCTATTTAAATACAAAATAATGAGTCAAGTCATCTGCCCAGGATAATGAAAAGAATTCCCACTCCTCCATGAGAACAGCTCTGCTCGGTTCACAAACCAAGCAGAAAAGAAATGTAAAACCCCTGAACTTCTGCAGTGCCATCTCACTTTGCAAGTACTAAATACTTGCCTCCTGTTCAGCCAGTTGTCCAACTTGTCTGAGTATTGTTAGAAGTGCCTGGAGTTCCTTTACACAAACAGCAATGTAAGACAACAATGTAATCTGAGCCTGGAAAATTTTAAAGGAATAAAGCATTGGCCTGAAATTCAGCCCTTTTGTCTTWGATTTTTCTTACAATAGGCATACATTAAGAGTTTTGCTTTACAGGCCTAGGTTCACATTTTTGTACAGATATGAGAGTGCACAAGCAGAACATCTGGAGTTGTTGCTCTCTGATTTGTATATGAGCAGAATGAGTTGCCCAAATGAGCACCTGCTTCTGCATGGTCTATTAGGTCAGTTTTTGCAGGCTACTCACCTTAATCATACTACAACTGAATATTTCTGTATTTTAGCTGAAATTTCGCTTTGYAATTCAGACTATGATTGTCATTATTGTGACTTTCCAGATGTTTTACTTGGCMTAGCTTAATTTCAAAATTTTACAGTCCAAATATCACTAATTTGAACCATCCAGATCCACTAATTATAGATAATCCTGGAACCAGAATGACTTCTCCACAGTAACATCAGTTTCTGTATTACACTTCAATATGCTTGTAGAAAAAGAAGTAGATGAAAAATTAAAATTTAACCCTCAAATAGGAAGATTAAAATAACCTTAAAAACCTTAAATCTTAAAAAGATTAAAATAACCTTAAAATCTCACCTCTCCCCACAGAAAAAAAAAAAAAAGCTTCTCACCTAAAGGTCATGATAATAGTTTCAGAAAGCTGTATTCAGAGTAAAAATCATTTCTTTATAACATATGTCTATATAGCCATACTGTTATTTTAAACAGTATGTTTTACATGTATGCTCAAAATATTTACGGTGTTGCAATTAATGCAATGCAATGCATTTTGGTGAAAGGCAAATGTCTGAAGTCAGTTTAACACKGCAAATATATTAGGGAAACATCTATTTTAAATATAAATATTTTCCCAATAAATATTATTGGCCATTAATCATCTTAATAAAAGAGATGCGCTAGTGAAATTCAGATATGATGCCAAATTCAGAGCAGCTTTGAAGATCATTTCAAAGTATAGCCACAATGATTCATGACATTTTGTTTGTTTTTGTTTTACTCACATATGCATGGAAAAACAGCCATGAATGTATAGTGGAAAATATTCTTTATCTGATTATGATATTACATTATTTTATAAACAAGGTTCCATAAAAGTAGTCCTTCCCCTATTCTAAGAATCTGCCAGATTGCTGCAATAAGGATGGATTGTAACTTCTGTTGGCTCAATTGGCCTCAAGAATCCTTAAGTGCGGCACCTGCAAAAGAGATAACAGGAGGTAATATGTTACAAAAACTGGACTTGCCTCAACTACACAGCAGCAAGAAGCATAAATGATTCTGATAAATAACAGGGCCATACTAAATTAACATCCTACCAAAATTATAAAGGAAACAGAGTCTTGGTATTTGTTGTGAAAGATATTGCAGCTGAACTTTGACATAAAAGGTTTGGGAAAGAATTTCAGTGATGCTTGTCCTTAGAGGAAAAGGCCTTGTCAAAAAGCCAGCCTCTCTGGATTATATCTCAGGGGCACTCAACCACTCCGTTTTATCTGACTTCAGCTGTCCTGATCAGAGCCTGAGCAACAGGTGGTCCCTCCTCTGGAAGGGTCACAGGTCCCAGGAAAGGAGGAAAAAGGAGATTTTATAAGCAGATGCATGGAGCCCTGCTAGCAGCTGGCAAAGAGATATTACAGGTAGGAATGGATGACTGACATTTGAAGAAAAGCCAGGAGGACCCTTTCTAAAAAGTGATGTTAACTGAATGGAGTTAAGATGATTGAGGTATTAGATGCTCGTGTTTGTGGAGGAAGACATCTCTGACTTCACTAGGGCTGTCTGCGCACTCCTGAATGCGAATAAAAAAATGTCACATAATAATAAGTGAAGGTGAGAAAGAATACTAAGATTTGTATCTTAAATATCCAAATTTAGTGCAAGGTACCATTGAGAGCACRGAGGGAGAAAAATCTTAAACTTCCCTGAATTTTAATTAAAAATATTAAAGTATTTTTAGCTGAAAGTATCTCCAATAGAACATTACAGGCATTACAGTTTAAGAGTTATACTCAAATGATGTTCCTTCTTTTCAGAATTGAACTCCCCCTTGCCTCTTTTTTTATCTTCTAGAGTGCTTGTCAACGTTTATGGCTGTAGACTGTCTAATGGCTTGGGGCAGAATTAATTCAGTCATGATACTTTTATGCTGAAACAAATCACCAGTAAAATTAGCATCCATTAAAAACAAAAAATGTTTAAAGCCTAATATCTCATTGCAAAACTTTTTGTTTAGCGAAACCTAATTAAAATGCAATTAGCTATATATGAKGTATATAATATCTAAGAAGGTCAATAGCTGTGCATTTCATAGCTCTAATTTGTTTTGAGATTAGCTAGTATAAAAGAATTTAGAAAGGATTCAAAACTTTTTAGTTTCAAGGAGCATGTGTTCAATATATTACCTGCTTCTGTACAAAGGCATTATTATTAAAAAAAAAAAGAATAGATGTTGAATCATTATGTGTGAATAATTGGTGTTCAGCTGTTTGTGTTTGATAATAGCCCTGTGTGGTAGATTTTTTATTAACAACCACTCCTATTTAAGAACTCCTGGACTTTCAAAGATGCCTAAGTAGATGTTTCAGAACACATAAATCAACAAGTTCTGGCTTTCAAAGAGACTGAGCACTCCGTCAAAATCTAAATAGCTATCACTGGGCAGTTAGACACCTGTTTGATGGTATGAGGAATTATTCTCTAGGTGACTATTTCTCTTCACTGACCTGTAAAGGAGCCTAGACAGCTAAGATGGATGCCTCGGTTCTACATTTCCTCAATAACCTGAGGAAACAAATCCCTACTAAATGTATATAGTAATTTAATTTGGAGAAAAAAAAATAGAGTATTATTAATCCTTTATACTAACTGTTGGTATTAATAAGATAAATTTTAAACTTTTTTTTTATTTTTATAAAATGAAAGAAATCTGTATCAGATGTCAATGAACCGATTTGCATCTCCTATGCATTCTTTAATAAATTATTAGCCAGGCTGAGACAGAAAATAAATTCTGAACAGCCTTTTTTGTGACTCTTCAGTGTAAACTATTAAATATCATTATTCACCCCTACTATCAATTTTAGTAGATTTAGTTTCTCCTTAATTACTAATGGGCTAAAAAGATCTTCTTCTTTGATAGGTGATATACATATTTGACCTTGTTATTTTTAAAATATGTAAGGGAACATTTTTTTTTCCCAATGCTTTTTCAATCTTTTCTCAATTTTTGGTGTATATTTTTCTTTCTTTTGTTTCTATTTTTATGAAAGCATTTCCATTCCATCAATCCATTTTTTTTTTTATCAGCTACCTTCACTTTACTTTGGACCCAGACAAACTTTTAACCAAAGCTATCTCTGATTTTGCATTTATTTTGTTGAAAAACATTCTATTAATTTAAAATACAAGGAGTTTTAAAAAAAAACAGCTTTTCGTTGGTAATAGACTCTCTTGTTTCTTCTGTTATGACGCTAGATAAGGTGTTTTATTTATATCCATAAATTACATCAAAGAGATGGTTCCTAGCAGGTAACTATGATTTTCATTTTGTTAATAAAGAGAAAATTGGTGCATTTTCTGACTTCATTGCTCATTTGTATCAAAGAAACATCAGGGAAAAATTACCCTCTGGCCTCCTGTCTGGTAAATTATAATTACAGCGCAAGCCAGACATTGTCAAGCTTGGAAGAATTTAAATACCTGTTGTTTTGAAAAAGCTTTTTTTCTTTACAAATCTTGAATAAACTATTTGGTATTCGTAGAGATATGTATCCACTCGATATTTTGTTTGTTTGTTTATTTGTTTTTAATATAGAATGAGCACACCTGCATAAAACTCTTGGATGCCCTGGCTGAACTACAATCTTGACTGTTTATGTACTTTATGGTAATTGTGATGCAAGTATCTAGTGATGCTATATCGATATATGTATGTGCCAATATTGCTTTTTAATGCAAGTCATATGCTTGAGCTGAGGCTTGTCTCACGTCCAAGGCATCTGAGTGCAAGCCTATGCTTGGCCAAGGGCTTTGGATGTGTCCTGGAGCACAAAGGAGGCAGCACTGCCCCGATGTGTGCCCATGGCAGTGCCTTGGGGAGCATAGGAGGGGACAGTATGGTACATTGGGTCAGTTCTGACTCCCTGCCTTAACTTTCCTCTAGACACTGTTCTCAGGGCTCTGGATAGATATCTGCAAATATTCACAATATTTGCAACATCCACAATGAAGAACTCTAGGACAATTTTTAAAGTCTTTTGTACATTTTGCCATTTTTTTTTATCAGCACAAAGAAAAAATAGATATCAAGCAATTTTTTTTAACCTTTAGTTAATATTTAAATTCAACCTAGGGCCTAACCAGTTTGTGAGAAGCCCATTATAAAGAAGTTTAGCTCTATTTGTGAACTTGTGACTTGATCCAAAGTTTTTGGCTTGTGGCAGCAGTGCGATATTCATTAAATGTAGAACTGCAATTCAAGAGGAAGACTGTTGGGTTAAACTGATCAGAAATTCTTTTTTTTTTAATRTATGTGTCTAATACTCTTGGAAAATAATGTCACGGGTTTTTTATTTGATGAAAAATTTTTGAGAGTCTTCACTTTTAAGAATGCAATAGAAAATAGGGATATGAATATAAATAAAATTGAAGCAGAGCAAAAGGTCCATAAAGGACCGTGTGACAGTCAACACCCTTTACTTAGCGCATCCTTGATGTATTTAACATATTGTCAGGAGTTTTTTACCAGGATGATCTACTTCTGCTATGTTGGTTCATAAACCTCTTAGGGAGGGAACCAGGAAAAAAAAGACTTCTTAGTAGGTAATTTTGGCAAAAGGAAGGAAATAGTTAAAGCCATATGCTCACTCTATCCAGGTGAAAATCCTATTGATTTTCATGAATAGTGGTTCTTCAATAATAGTATTTCAAGCATAAAGCCCTGCCTACAGTAGGTAAATAAAAAAGAAAAAAAATCATCTGTTTTTCTCTTATTAGCATTACTGCCATGGTTGATGATGTTGCCATTGAAATAGAGTTGTTATGTCATTGTAGAAGTCCCGAAAGAAAAAAGAGTTTGGCCAAAAAGCTGTATATACCTTTGGAACAGAGATAAGCAGTGGAAATAGAGAAATTGTTATGATATTTCTTCTGTAGACATATATTTCATGAGAATATGCCTGGAACTAAAAAGGACATTAGCTAAAAATGTAGCTGATCGTACACCAGCAGTGTAGCTGATCAGTGCTCATAAAGTGTAATTAAAGCTCATAGTATGAACAGACTGGATAGGGAAGTACMTCTATGAGAATTTAAAGGAATCTTTAAGTAGGTTTTTTTAAGCAGGTTCTACTTTTTAATCTATGAAGGTAAAAATCTTTAAGACAGGTAGCAAACTCATCATASTATAAAAGGCCAAGTTTTATTTAATTAGGTTTCAAGAGCATTATTTTAAGATTKTTTCTATTTTTCATTTGCTTATATCTAGGATTTCAGAATCACAGAAAGTTTGATCAAACAGGTTTGTTGGTCCAAGGTGGGACTACTGAGTCAGGCTGAACRTTTAGACATCATCAATATATTGGAACATTGAAAGAAAGGACATAAAGCTTCCTGGGTGTTTTCTTTTTTTCTAATTTTTCTCTAGAAAGATTTTTTTCTTTGATTTTTCTTAGTTATTATTTTTCTATATTTTCTATTTCTTTTGGGGAGGGCTTCAAATCAAAGGCCACTGTGCCTACMCCTGTGAAGGGCACTATTACTGCAAAAGGACAGCAACTGGCAGTATGCCAGACTGAGAGAGACATTTTGATGAGGATGAACTTGCTCACACAGAAAACATRTCCTTGGATAAAAGGATTTTTTTCTTAGAAATGTAATTTTTCAGGTATGATAAACCTGAGAAACAAAAGTGGAATGTAGATCCCGTGATCTACATTGCAGCCCATGCCCAAAGCTCACGACTAAATTAGCATGAAGAGAAAGAAAGTATTGTGGCCTAATGGAMGCAAGATGATTTACTCTGATGTTTATTTTAAACTACAGCAGGATTCTTAAATAATTTTCTTTTGCTGTATATGGGATAGGGTAGCCATACATTGCCACCATAAAGMCATGAACAAATTCACTGTGAATATTCTTCTCACTATTTTTGAAGTATATTTGTTGAATGACAGGGAAATTCTTCTACTATGAAACAGAATTTGGAGTTAACTGCCTTAATCCCACAGAGGCTACAATGGCTGAAAGTAAAAGCAACAAGTTGGTCCAAACGAAACCTCAGTTTGCTCTCAGGCCCCTTGTGTCAGAAGAGATCTTTACTCTCTGCTCACCCTGAGAATGACTGCAAAGCAGGCATTGCCCTTTCAAAATCCAAAGCACCTCTGCCTTTGTAATATATTTTGTGTAACACCAAAACCTCAAAAACTTTCTTGCTTCCTGTTTGTGCCATAGTGAATAGTTTCATCCGTTTTATTACAGCTGCTTCCTCACAATTTCAAGGATTTCAAGYCTTGGAAAGACCTTTCTGGTTGATCTTACCCCATTCTTCCCGTTTCCCTGACGTGGGGTCATCACGCACACATTAAGGCAGTCCCTGAAGGTGCTCCCTTCCCTGGAATATCGTATCTAGTCCTACCTACAAAGGAATGTGAACAGGCCTGTTTGAATGAACAACGAGGAGACAACAAAAGGAAAGCTGAATTATAGACGGCAAGCTTGCACTAAAGGAGCAAACAGGATTTAGTGTATTCAAAGAATCTGAAAAAATGCACTCATTAACCATGTATCAAGTAAATCGATAATACCATTATGTGTTACAACACGAATTAGCTTTAACAGCTATTTCATACAGCTCAGCAGGGACTCCCAGCTAATTCAATTTCTACCACATTGTATTCACACTAATATTGCTTTGGAATGGTATTATTTTCCTTTCACCCCATCATGTATTTCCTCACCTTATTCAATACTTCTAAGGAAAGAAAATATAACCATTAATAGGTAGTTTTAAGGCAGGGTTCATGGCTAGTGCACCTTGTGTCACAACACAGAGGCCCGAACCTTTGTCTTGCATGTAGCCCTACTGATGCCTTCATTAGCCAGACGGTGCTCTGCTCTGCAATAGATCAATGCCAGCTCCCAATGATTCCTTAAAACAGGTCATCCCTGAGGAGCACTGCAGTAAGAATCCTTCTGTTACCTTTCTCCTTGCTATTGCTCTGTCAGAGGCTTCCTGGATGGTTATTATTCTCAAGTACAACAGCTGCATGCTTAACTGGGAGCCACTAAAAGGAAAAGACTTAATGTTCACACCTCTCCTGTGCTGCATGATTTAATTTAATAAATAAAACAGGAAGCAGGGAGAGATGTAAAAAGTGCTATATGAATATAATGAATATAGCTGATGTGGATAACAAATGCTGATACCACAGATGAAACAAAACAAAATCCAAAGTAGTGATTTCCTTCCACCAAGGTGGTGGAAAAATGACATTTAAAACTTCCCCTATGTTAGTGCTTCTGGCACAGAAGATTCATCTTTTACAAGTGAAATCAGGGCAAATTTGATAGAGCATAACCAAAATAATATGCCAACAGTTTTCCACAGGATCTTTTCCCTTGAACACAGTCAATTCATTTATTAGAGTTTAATCTTACTTTTTTTATTGAATGAAGATTTTTCATGGAATAGACTTTTCATGGATTTTGTGTGGGTGTGTATGTTAAAAAAAAAAAAGTGTCTGGAGAGAAAATAAGGAAGTTGAAGAGCTTTAGGGAGGAAGGGAAGAGAATTTGTTGCAACATAGCAATTGATTTTCTAAGGTTTTGTTGCAAGTCTTATCTTTTGCTCCTTTAAAGACAGCTGTATGAGATTACTCAATCTGAMATAATAGTCTCGGAGGGTCACATCCACAAATTATTCTCAGTATTCTAGTATATGTTGCAAATGAACCACATGAGATGTATGTGCAACTCAGTTTTCAAACATTGCTTCGTGATATATTTAGCCTACAAAAGTGTTTCTATATTCATATGAGTTGCTTATGTCTCTGAAATTTGATTTTGCCTTCATTCCTTTGCTTTTATGTGAAATGCACTTTTACAATACTCTAATCAAATAATAATAAAAACAGATGTTATCTATTGGAACAGAAGAAGAAATCTGCGAGTAATCAAATTGATCAATGTTTTTAATTGATCAGCAGTGTTTATTTATTGAATGACTTGATTGTTTCAAATAACGAAGGCATCAGGGAAACTCTTCATATATGAGAGACCAAAAATGTGATAATAACTACTTGCAGATTATTTGTTCAAAATTGTACAGTATAATATAATCGTCCTTTCCTCTTTGATGAGAGGAGCCAAAAATTAGTTCTTGTTTGACATCGAGTATGAGTATGCACATATTTTCTCCTTTGTCTAGTCAGGTGTTTAGCTATACAGTGACCTATATGGATCCTGTCAAACAACTGGCTTCGAAACATGTTCATTGTATATTCTCTGCACATGATCCTCTGTTTAAAGTATGACTGAATAATAAGAGAGTATTAGGCAGTCAAAATGTAGGAAAAACAATGCAGATGCCCATACACTGCATTCTTAAACTACGGGAATTGTTTTCATCTGGAAGAAAAGCTCCACAAGATCACAATGGGCCACTTGTATGACAGTGTATGTTTGTAAACTGCTTGCTTGTTTGTTTTTCAGTTATTAAGGCCTTGATTTAATGCTTCCCAGTCTTTTCTGTGTAGGTTATTGGTGTAAAGAAACACAATACCAAAAATGCACAAGAGAAAAAAGCCTGGTACTGTAGTTCTTCCTTTCTTTTTTCAAGTTTCTGTGAAGGACACAATCATTGGGTGACAAAGTGCGTTGTCAAGTATATCTTGAAATGTTATCTGACATCCATACAAAATAATATCATTTAAATGTAAATCATTAATTAAATAAAATAATTAAGGAAAAAATTAAAAGAAAGTCAGCTTGATGGAAGTCAGAACACGTGAAATCAAATAAGCTCTGGAAGAAGATGAACAGAGGGAAATAAAAAGATAGACAAGCTCAGGTTTGCCAACATATACTGTGAATAAAGTCTTCGATGATCTTGCCTTTTTATATCCAAAGTTGCTGTTTGGGACTTTAACCTCCCAAATGCAGGGGGCAGACTCCAATTTAACCATGTCAAAACAAAAGAAATCCACAAGATGGTAACAYGCAAACTAAGCTTCTGTCTGCATCACTCTCTGGTTTCATTCATTCACTCATCTGCAGCTGCCTGCCTCCGTCTTTGAGGCTACATCAAGGCTTCCTGCTGCCAGGCTGTGGTGAGATGTCTCGACTCAGCCCTCCTGGAAGCAGAAGGCAGGCACCCATGAGTGATTGAAGGAAACAGATAGACGGACTAAGTGCTCAGTAAACAATACATGTGCCTATGAAAAATCTGGTGCCCCAGGCCAACTGTCCATTTGGCCCAACACCAGCAGTTAACAGTTGCTCAAAAATATTTGTATTCCATTATAGTTCATTTTTCTCACATATTTACTGTGAAGTATTGCCATTACGAGCTCCAGCTTTTGAACTGGACTGACCTGTCTTGTCAAAATCAGAGCCATGTCAGCAGAAGCTGGGGATTCCTGTGAAAACAGTGCATGTGAAGCCTGCTGTACGTGACGTATTTCAACAAACACGAGGATGATATGCTAAGTTATAAAGCTTTTTTTTTTTTTTCAGTAGAATATGCTCTGTTTTGTCTTGCCCCTCAACAAAATTTACACAGATAGAGCTGAACAGATGGATTTTGGAAAGGCACTCTGTGTTGGCCTATTTCTTTTCGCTGATTTCTGGGGAAAACCAAAAACTGAGCAGTGCAATTCTCTTTTCAGTCCTTATTTTTGAGACAATAACATAGAATAAACAGAACACTGGCAGCTGTATTCCTAACTAACTAACAAAAATGATAACATGAAAAAAATAACTAAGATACTAATACTACTATATCTGTGGAAACTGCGAGAAATATTTAATTGAGCATGTGAATTTCCAGATTTTTTAAAACTCTGCATAGCATACATGCATATAATTCTCTCAGTCTTCCATTTTTCAAATCATTTTTGTTTCTCTTAAGCTCTGGAAATAGATTTTTTTTTTGTACTTTATGTCCAGCTGCTCCTTGTAACGGCGTCTCTCTCATATCCCACTTACCTCATCCTACCTGTTCCCAGCATTGGTGAGCAGCACTGGCCTTGCTGTCTGCGGCTCAGAATGTTCCCACCTCTTCCAGCTTGTGTGTGTAGGGTCTCGCTGCTCCCCAGGAGCGCACTGAGCATTCTGCATGAGGGGCACTCTCATTCTGCTCGCAGAAGATGCATTAGATATTATCTGAGAAAGTAGAATTGTCCAATCCTATCTGAATGTTACTGAAATATGGATGTTTTAGACCTTGTTCACACGAGCTAAATATGTACTTYGACAATTATTGACCCTGTAAGGGCGAAGAAGAAGTGTTGGTGTTTTTCCTTCACCTCAAGACTAGCTGTTTGGGAGATGATTTAAAATAAGATTGCATTTATTTTTCATAACTTATTCATATATCTCTCTCCTAAGCTACCAAAAGAAAATGTGAGTCGTGGCACTATGTTTGCATTAAGAAAGCAAATTCACTCCTTTCCAAATTTAACTTGTTAAGGCATGCAAATATCTGGTAAATTTTAGGTCCTAGAGAGAATGAATACTTTTCTTTGTCTGCACAAGTATTCCCATTGGAAAAGGTCTATTTTATTTGAGTAGGATAATATTTGACTAGTCAACTGTATAATTAGCCAAGGGGATGCCAGCAAGTT